>OMNN01028267.1:0-24577 GCA_900302755.1 Chromis chromis | reverse complement strand
CGCCACCCCAACCCAAGCGTTTCCTCGTCACCCTCCTCCTCACCCTGCATCCGCATGAATACAGCTCAGACCTAATGACACATCTGCTGCTATAATCACCTATTCACCCGTAGCAGACAGGAGGAAGAGAGGCGAGTCTGTCTTGACCATCCCACCCTCCTGCGCCCCCTTCGCATCCCGGAACAACCCCCACCGCCACTAGTCACCCCCAGCAGCACGCCTTCGTTCAGTCCTTCTATGCTTAGTTCGCTCGAGGCCCAGAAGAGACGGCACACAGGACTTGTTTGTGTTTGTGCAGAAATGCATATTCATGTCTCGGTGCAGGTTAATTATATCCGAATGCCTGAGACTGTCATCATTATTGTCAAACTCTCAGTATGACATGTAGATTAAGAGTTCAACCAGACAATTACAGAGTCCTGGCACTGCTTTTTAACACCAAACACATCTGCTGCCAACCTTTCTGTGTCTGACTGACACACATGGAAGCTGAGGAGTCCAGCTAGTGTTTGTAATCCAGTCAGCAATTCTTTTCTGGATTGTTATCCACGTGCTAAATTATTTTGTAGGTGAACCAAATATTAAATCTTGTCATTGGGTGATATGTACTATGAGACAATACAGATGTCTCTACTTGTAGATATTTTCTTATACTGCCTTGTAGGGCTGTTCCGAATAGCAATTGCCGAATATTCGGGTCCAATTAATGACGACTATTCAAATATTCGGCTCGAGCGGTGCACCGGTGGGGTGGAGGGATGACTTAGAATACAATTATTCGTTAAGTAACATGGGCGAAGTGGAGCGGGACATCGGGATTGGTAGGTCCGAGTATTAGGGCTGGTCTCGAATACTTGAATATCCGAATATTCGGTCGTTGTGGTGGTATTCGGATAATAATTTTGATATTCGAATTGTCGTGCATGCTGCCGCCTAGCACCACCGAGGCTCTAGTGTGCCGACCTACCAACTCCGACGTCATGCTCCACTTCGCCCGTGTTAGTAAACAAATAACTGTATTCTAAGACATCTCCCCCCTGGCGCACTGCTAGCGCCCGGCACGACCATTCTAATATCAAAATTATTATCCGAATACCACCACAATGACCGAATATTTGGATATTCGAATATTCGGGACCAGCCCTACTGCCTTGTGGCAATATTTGATTTACATCAAATCACGCTTAACATTACAGATTTCCTACCCTCTACTTCCACCTACATTTTGGGTTAAAGCTTCATAATATTAGCCCAGCTGACTTCGACAGACCTGGCTGTTTTTACTGTCATAAAGCTGTCACATCTATTGATGCTGAGAAACTGGCAGAATGGTAGCATCAGCAGAAAACTGTCAGTACCCTGGCAGCTGGAAAGCTCACTGACTAACACCCCAGACCTTGGCACGGGAGATCGGTGGTTTAAATCCCAGTCAGGACGCAGGTGTCCAGTGAGGACCCTTAGGCAAGGTCCTTAATGCTGCCCTGCCTACCTACCTATGTACGTCACTTTGGATAAAACCATCTGCTAAATGAAACTGTAGAATTGTAGAAAATATACAACAGGGGTAATGTGCATTTATTGAAAGAGTTGGGATTTATATATATTTTTTTTAAAATGAAGCAGAGAAATTACTTATAGTACACGTCATAGTAAAAAAAATTACCACAGTGCCTCTGAAGTGGACAATGAACACAGTATTAACTGCTACATGCAAAGTCAAAAAATTCAAATTATGCCCTACTGTGGGTTTCCCCAACTGTGATAATTTTGCATAAATAGGAAACAAGAGAAGTGCTCCCAGTTCTAAAGCCATTCTAAATACAGACCGTCTCCTGTCGGCAAATATCAATCACAGAAGGAAAGGGAAAGAATCTGACCTGGCAACATCCAGCCAGTGTTGTGCTGGTGCTAATCAACAGGTGAAATTCCCTCACTGTATCAGCACTGTAAAACAAGTCAGCTGGCAACGGCATCTACAACTTGTGGGGTCAACACTTGGTTGAATTGATGGATAGCATCAACAACATGAAGCTTGGCTAACTGTATTTTAGTGCTACCAGTATGCTAGCTAACAAATGTCCCCCATAATCTTGCATTAAACAAACTACATCAGTGGAAAAGCAATATTTGGTTTGGCATAGAACTCACGGAAGTTATTGCTGGGCTGCCGGTGTATTAAAAAGATTTCCTAGTTCCCCCTGTTTCAACCTTTTTGCAGCGTCATGGCCAAAAGACATTCGTGACTGAGTTCTAAACCCATTAACGACTGCAAATGCACATCGGGAAGAAGGCGAACGCTGGAGACAAGTGAACACAACAAGTCTGTGTGAGGCTTGGCAAAACGTTGGTGAACTGTGATTAGCATTAAGGGTTGAGAGGCAACACACCAAGAACAGGTCCACCTTGTCACACAGAAAAAGCAAAGCTGATCTGGAGATAGACGGCTCGCTCAACCGGGGCCCGAGTGTGACAGAGTATATTTGTGTGAGTGAAGTGTGCAACAGCGTGACATTAAGTTATCCAGCCAGTTCCTTAACCATCCATTTACTTCTTTCCAGTGACAATCCAGTGCAACCACAGGCAATACACACCAGTAATTAATCCTCAACTGCTCAGCCACCCAGGGATTAAGACGGCCATATAACCAAAAGACAGTCAAACCGCTAACACTTGTTCCAAAAGCCCTGAAAGTGGATGTGAGTGTATGTGAGCTGTGATGAGCATCACCCCTGACACAGTGCAGAAAAGACAAGACAAGAAGCCACCTCCTGATTCGCCCTTTTGTCCTCCCCTGGCTGGTGGAGGGGAGACAAAGCCAAGTCAGGGCCGGGAGGAGGACGGTGATGATGCATCTGTCACCCACTGTGACTGACTGATCATCCTGACAATAGACAAAGCCCTGCCCCTCAACTCGGGCCACGTTAATATGGGTTCAGTGTAACTCCATGGGGGGAAAAACTCCCATCTTAACACCAGCATCTTCGACTATGTCCTATAAAAATTAACCCAGCCACTGTAGATTATCTGAAAGCAAATATTTTACTGCTTATCAGCCAGCTGGCTTGAACGACTGGAATGAAGCGAGTCAACAGACAGCGCCCACATCGTAAAGAATCCCCCTGTAAATATCAATAAGTATGTCAAGTTTTGCTTTACTGCCTGGAGGTAGTATGCTCCAATTTAACCGCCATCGAAGCACCCTGCATCGGTTGAGAAATCACAAACTAAGCCGCTCTTTAACAAAAAAAATCACGGCGCCTCCTTGGACTGATGTGATTGATAGTTAGCACAAAAGCTAAAGTAGCTTAAGCTAACAGTCGGTTTTTTTGTGCAGTCAAGTTACCTGTTTGAATTGCGAAATAATGAAAGGTGTGGAAGAGGTCCAAGTTTGGGCAACGTCATTTTAAAACATCGGGAGGAAAAACTAGCCCCCTTGCTACTTGGGGTTGCCGCTAACACAGCAAGTTTAGTGCAAACTTGCGGCAAGTACTTGTCGTTGGCTAGCAAGATGAGCTAACGAACAACGTTAACTTGCTTGCGTTGATTGAGTTCGCGTTAACTAGTTAATTCAGCTCATTAGAAAAGTATATAACCCGAATAAAGTTCTTTTTACTGCATGCTGTGTACCACTTAGTTTTGCCGCTGACGCACAGATTTGCGCCAGACGACCCGACCGCTGACTAACGTTAATTTCTGATACGTTATCAAAACTTAGCTTTGAAAAAGTTGGATCAAAGCTAGCAAAGCTTATGTTAGGTCAGCCAGACTCTGCCTCCCTCTCCCTCTCCAGCAGCTAGGGTAAAAACACAACTGTTGATCACTCATCGTCTAAATGGAAGTTTAGCATTTATTACATCCTCACTTAGACCCCTACGCCTACATACACAACCGTCCCTGCCAGCTCCCAAACGTATTTTCTATGTTAAGGCAGCTCATTAGCATGCTAAGCTAGTTAGCAGCCCTTCAAGCTAGCAGCCAAGACGGGTGCTCGGTGGAGACATCACCAGAGCAAACTGGATTACAGGACACCCTGGAAAAACAAAACAACTCGACTGTCTTGAAAGCCGACGCTAACTTACCATAATTTTCGGGCTACGTCAGGCTCTACTGGTACTCCAGGGTTACACACCCATAAAAGATTCGGGCTAATTCCAAGGGAAAAAATCAAGACAGAGTACTTATTTCGGCGTTCAAGGAGCTTGTTGCGCCTCCGCCTAGCTATGCGCTGCTAATGCTAAGCCAGCTAAAGCCAGGACTACACGTATCTCCTCCTCCAGAACATGGCGGGCAGAGCGGAGGGGGTGGGGGGTAGCCGGGAAGGGTGTGACCAAGGCGGCTTGACTTGCCAGGGGCACAGGCAGACCCTCCATCCCTGCTAAAAAACTGAAGACATGTCACCCAGCAAGTATTGTGTAAGTTTACAGCAACAGGGCTTGTTTCAGGGTGCTATGTAGCCATTACAATTCACATAATAATGTCAAGTTTTAGGAATGATATGACTGTGGGGCCTTGTTGGTGGAGTGCAACAGTGCAAGTTAACATTTTCTGACTCAGAACTACAAATTAACCCTATTTTGCAACCTTTTGTATTGTTTTGGTTGTTTCGTAACTGAACAAAGCTCTTACAAAAACCTATTTCCCCACAGGACTCATTTTCTTTCTTTGTATACAGGAAGTTATAAGTCAAAAGAAGTGAAATTCACAGCCTCATTACACAACCAAGTACATGTCACGATTTGTCAGTCCGAGGGATTGCCTTATGTGTGTTGCAGGTGTGTCAGCACAAACCACCAACTTTGCAGGACAACATTCCATCAGGCAGACTTTACCTGTGTTTCTGTTCAACCGTCCCACGAGCAGGGTTTTAAATAAAGGGAGAGACACCCGTCACGTATGTTTCATACACACATGCACATAAATGCTTTTGTTTATTCAAATCAGCTTCTAAGAATAGGCACGCAAAGTTCCCTGAAATGTGTCCAGGGAGCTATGAATAGAAGTCCATGTGCGTTTAAGTTGTAGATGGAGAGCGTGTAACTTAAAAATAGATATGGGGATCAAAACGTCACAGTTTCACATCTCTGCCAGCAGCACACACAGCTAAGTTGCCAACAGCCCAACTACAGTAAGACCGATGCGAAGCCTGCAAGCTGTTTTTTGGGGTTTCTATTAATACGCTCTTCTGGCTGGCAGTCACATTTTATTTTGGTCTGTCGTCGTCTTTCTTTATATAGAGTATCTTACTGATGTTTTCTTCACTCTCCCTGCTATGTTCAGAGAGCAGGATAAGCCAGAGGAAGCCTAAGCCGAGCTGATTTAGGTGTGTTGCTCTCTGCGTGAGAGTGATTGACTTGGAGATCCTGGTGCGAACAGGCTTTCCAAACAATGCAATGACACTCTTTTTATTTCTTAAAGCAGAAGGAGCTGAAATTTGCAGGGTAGGATGCAAGAAAATGATATTATTAAAAGCTGATGAGATTTTTGTAATAGGTTGCATACTTCCAGGAAAAGGATGGTTAAGTTCTACTCATTATTACCAAAAATGACTCTCACACTGTGTTTTATGTTGAAATTTCCGCTGGTTGTACAGGGATTTAAGCTGATGACTCATCAAGCTGTTCTTCCAACATCCTCATTAAAAGCAGAACTCTTGAAACACACCCAAATTTACTTAGTGTTGAACTTTTTTCACAAGAGAAACATGCACCAGAGTATCACGCCTTTGTGCTATTAAATACATAAATACATGTGCTTACTTCCTCTGCCGCATGTGATCAAAGACAACCTTGAAGATAAAATTAAAGGGTAGCTCAGATATCCACCTCAGGAAATGATTTTACAGACAACAAAAGCAAATTTTACTGTTCTAAAATCTCACCTTGACATATAAGACTGTTTACTAATTCCTGTTATCACCCTGCTTCATAGCGAGGCTCGTGCTTTCTTATCACAATGAGTTTAATCACATTTTCTTCGCTGCATTATCAGGCCCATTGCAGATTGTGCAAACCTGAAGTCTTGTGCCAGCCTGTCAAAGCTACGCTGCTTTTTATCGGCCGGTGAATGCAATAAAGTTCAGGTATGCCATTCAGTTAAAAGTGACATCACTCATCTGCATTTCTATTCTCAGCCAGTAGAGGTCAGGAGTGCTCTATTTTTTATTACGATCCGAGAATTTGGTTGTAATGTGGAGGTAATTTGGGAGGTCTTTCTGCCAAAACCCCCAGTAGCCATGTGTGTCCTTTAATAAGTGATTAGCATGAAAGCCATTACAGCTAATTAAAATGAAATCACCCCCATTCACAACACTCACACCCTATTAGAGATTCATTTGACCCTCAGCTTACCTTGCTGCACCTTTATGTCAAATTAACTGAGCAGGGTTAGTCCTGATCACATAGGCGTATAGTCACAGCAGCGTAAAACACTAGTATAATTTGGATCTGATCAACCTGGTCTAGATGCGACACAAGTTCATCCTTCTTCTCAGCCTCTTTCATAATAAGAAAACACCAGAAAATACATCAACCCTACAGCTAATGCCATCCAGGTGAAGCTCCTATTGTCCTGTTTTGTTACAGACTCCTGACATCTAACCCTCATTATGTAACCATGCAGCGTTTTTGTCATCCACCAGCATTTCAGATCACAGACCATGCTAAATCTCAGCTACAAAGGCAGCGACGCTTGTGAGTCACGTTCGTTTCAATACCATTCAGCAGTTTTGTGCGTACGAGGAAACTTATAGATGCATGTAACTGGTGCATCGCTTTCGAAACCTCAAGCGTTATGTAATGTGAAAAAGGAGAAAAGAGTGGCGGGATTCAGTTATTGGCCTGCTTGTTTCCAGACTGAGCCGAGATCAGCAGAAAAGAAAAACGAAGATAGAGAAAGCATGAAACACGATAATGTATAAAACCTGCCACTCCTGCCAGGTTATTAGCTAAATCCTTTCATATGCAAATGTGTTATGCGGGGGCTGGTATAGATTTTACCTGGAGAAGGTGAGCGAAAAGAAAATGTGCAAATAGCTCCAATAGTTTGTATTTGCACATTCAGAGCCTACCTGATGAGCTCCCCTGTGGATTTAACTTTCAATCAATGAAAAGAATTCAGATTTATATATAGCTTATGGCTAATAATGGAAAACAAACACAACATCTTGAAATCTCCTATTTGTTGTTCAGTTCTTTGCTTCCTCGTGTCCATGCATTCAAGTCTCTCCTGTGCTTCAGGTTCACACTCTTCCTCCTGCTGCCTGCCTCCCTGCCTGCAGCTCTGCTTCCACCAGCTTTGCCTCATCAGCCACAGCAGCTCCACTCTGCAACCCCTCGCTTGCCTGCTTCTCACTCACCCATTCGGCCACGCTTCCTCCACCACCTGCCGTCCCCTCCAACCTCCCAGCCTGCAGTCATCTTCAACCCTCTGCCTTCGCCATCACCCCGCTCCATGAAAACCTCCATGTTCTGCAAAGAAAACGTGGTAAACCTTTCATTCAGTCTGCTTTGGTGTCCAGATTTCCACCGCGGTAGTTTCCGCCCAGCGCTTTTGTTCGGACTCTTCGATGAATAACTTTTAGACCACAACTGATGTGATTTGAACCAACAGTGGTGCAAAAAAAGCCATATTTATTCAGCACAACCGGCTTTTTCTGCATAACTTCATGCCAAATTTGATGTTTATATACAAACTTTAAACATTTTCTTAACAGTGTAGCCACAAAACTCACTTTTGCACCCACCATGGATGCATCAGGGCAGAAACTTCTAACCTTATGAAACTGCTGATGAAGATCAGTCATGTTTCCACCCAAAAAAATACCCTTTGATTACAAATAGCTAATGAGTAAATGAAGGTGAGCAGTGGGTGTTCTTTACATATTTAATGTTAAAAACTGTATATACATCCTGGGTAATATACTGAATATATGTATTTTAATTTGAAAAATATGAATTCCTGCTCTTTTATTCGACATTAGGCTAAGTCAGTAACAAAATATGTCACTCAGATAATTAAAAAAGCCGTACAACATAATGGAAGAAGCATGAGATGGAAGAAGAGCAGTTGAGAGAGTCCACAAATATGTTTTTGAGGTGGCAGTACTAACAAAAGAAAAGACAGGGTGGCAAACTGATGAGAAACTGGGCCTCATACGAAACAGATGCTAAGAGGTGCTGTTTTTGTCTTTGAGGGGAAGTTGAAAGACATGTGCCCACTTGCTTTTTCCGCCATTGCCCCCTTGCTTCCGCTCCCACACTCGCGCTCACACACACACACACACACACACGTCTATTTCATGCCCCCTGCATCAGTGCCCCTGACAGGATGAAATGTTACTGTCGCTCAAGCAGAAAAGCACTAGCTTGCATACTAGATGTGCCTGTGTGTTGTTAGTAACACACATGCACCATAACTGTACTGAAGTCCACCACGTGTGAATTCATGTGAACACTCCGAGGTAAATATATCATCACTGTTATCAGAAAATGCGTCACTAGCAGCTGATGTAATGCAAAACTTCATAAAAGTTTCAACCTGCCGTTAAAAAAAACATCCGGTCCTGTCTTTACTGGAAAAGGAGTCAGGAAATGATGTAACCGCGTCAGCTGAGTGGCTTGAACAAAAGGAAAGGGTATATAAGCGGAGAGCAGCACTGTGGCTGAGACAAAGAAGAGAACCACCTACAGAAACTCAAACTTGAGAAATAGCAAATCCAAAGAAAACACAAAAGTATCACCCACACTGTTTGTTTGACAAGTGAGGCTGTGAGGCGCAGAGCAGGAACACAACAGCAAATTGCCTTTTTACACACATTTAAATGTAAAAAATGCAGGAAAAAGCTTCATAAGCTCACAGGTGGAGGTCCATGTACTGATCTCTAAGTTATTTGATGCTTTAAATTACATATAACTGTCAAATTAAGCAGTTTGCACACACTGGAAGTCGTGTGTTTTGGCCCTTGAGCTGATACTCAGTTCCACTTCCTCTCCTCCTCTTCCTCTTCTATTCTTCACATCACCGCACATCTCGCTGTCCTCTCTTCCTCCTGCGATCTCTCCTCTCATGGCTGAGTCAAGCAGCCAGCTGACCGGGTATTTCCTGGATAGGTCATGCTAAAGAAACCACAGTCACAGTTTTCCTGCTCTTCTGCTTTGTCTTATTCTTTTTAGTTTGGCTGTTGTTCATGCTTCTCTTCTCTATCTCTTCCTCTCTCGGACATGCAGACCACCCAGATGATATCTACGTAGGTGTGGCAGCTGTTTTGGCAGTTAATTTGATTTCCTGCTTGTTGTGTTTGGCGAAGAAAGGTTTCCAGACTCCTCCATGCAGGCACACACCTATCACACACATGCATACTGTATCTGATTGGAGTATTGTTATGAAGGCGATGCCCTGACCTCTGACTTTGACCTTTAGCATGCTGAATGCTGAAATCTACATGCAAACTAAACCTTAATTAGACTCTGACAAAGCCTATATTAGAAGATAATTCCATATCACAGCCCTGAATAAGCACAGACTTACTGCATGTTCTCACTGAAATCCAAAAAACATCTGTGCACTTTTGCCTCCATCCAATTCTTCCTGATGGGAAATGAGGCTAGCAATAATAGCTTCCTTTGTTATTCATTAATTATGATGCTTTAGTGAACTATTTACATTCTAGCTGTTGAGCCTTTACTCCTGGGGTTAGTGACATGATGATTTTTTGTTATTTGGATTTGCAGGACATAAATTCCCCTCCATATTTGAAGTTTATAAGAGACTTTGAAAGGCACATAAGTTATTTCCAATGTTTGGTCGGAGCCTGAAAGAGCGAAGTCAATTAAAATGAATGTTTACTTACTCTTTTTGAATCCCAAATATGTCTATGTAAGTATTCAGACCACATGAATAGGAGCTTTTTCATCCAGAAAAAAAGATGTACTTAACTTTGCAAAGTATTTTATTTTACGAGATGCATTAAGTTTCGCAATATTCAATCATTGTCTGAGGAGGCATTAGTGTGTTTTTTTGCCTCACAGCAAGTGACAGCAAATGCTGATTTGTGGTCAATGCTGGGGGATTAACAGGAGACCAACTGCGTGGCGTAGATTTTCATTTCTAGCCCTGAGTCAGATTTTTCTCATCGATAACACGACCGCAACACCAGACAGATGGACTGCACATGATAAGGCCTCAGGTTCTTTAATTACATAAATCGTCCTCTGTAGCTGTGTTTACTTTTGTGATCTGATGAGCAGATGGAATGTTCTTACTATTGTTGTGCCGTCTTTTTGTTCTTTTATCCGCTGTGATACAGAGACGAGCAGAAAACTGTGGTGGAGATATATATTTTTTAGAGATGTTAGTGAATAGAAAATTCACTCGGCCCTTTTTTCAACTTGCTTCATGTTGTTTTCACCCTTGACAATCTTTCCTGGCATCACAGACCTGTAGGAGAAAACAACAGTGTGTGTGCAGCCTCCATGGTATCTCTGAAGCCGCTACATCCTGATGCTAGTTATGTATTTCACACAGTGCGGCCTACAGCATCCACAGCCTATTTATATAGCCACAATAGGCAGGTCGCTGCTTAAATATAAAAGAGGCTTGATGATGACACTCTCTCAAATAGATTGTATGAATTTTTTTTAGCTCTATTTTGCTCTTTTGAAGTTTCTCTCGGTTGGTACGAGGAAAATGAAATATCCAAAAAATATCCCAACGTTAGAGAGACCCACTTACACAGTTGATTAGTGGTATAATTATCTGTCTTTAATACATTTTTACTACATAAAGCTACATAATTTGCAGTTTGAGCCACGTTTACCAGAAGCTCAGTCAAGCATTACTTCATTTATCCTGTCGAGGGTTGCTGAAGCCTATTCCAGCTGACTTTCATTTACTCATTCATTAAATGTTTATTATTAAACTCCAAGGTACGGAGGACTCATTTACAATGCAGCCGAGTACGAAAATAAAAGATGTAGGCGCACGAATATGAAACCAATAGCGATGAAATATTAAACGGGAAAAGTTAGTAAAATAATAGAAAGAGGAATTAGTTTTTAAAACTAATGAATCGACTAAAACAAGAGCAGCTGGAAGTAGAGTAAACCGAAAATTCAAAACCTGAATTCCCCTAAAGGTAGAAATGAGTCAAGCTTTTGATTGTTCTGCAGATTATTCAAGGTTGCAGGCGCAGAGTGAGTAAAACTGGATTTCCCAACTCAGTAAAAACACCCGACGCCTGTAGCATAATCTAGTTATTTGATCCTGCATGGTAGAGCCCACATTAGGAGACAGTAATGAGGTAATGAAAATGGGTATAAAGAACAATAAGGGCCTTCTAAATAAACAAAAAAAACCTCCAGTTCAATCGCAGGGCTACCATGCATGCTCACACTCACAGTTTATCATGTGTCACCTGTGGGAGGAAGCTGCAACACCCACAGAAAACCCACACAGGCACAGTAAGAACATGCGAGCTTCACACAGAAAGGCCGACCAGCAGCTTCGAACCTTCTCCCGCCGTGAGGTGACGGCGTTGTAACCGCCGCCCCGGCATGACTTCGCTGAAACTATAATTTCCAATTCCCCCCAGAGTTTCTCACGCCTGCGAACTTTTCAATACAATTTTCAGTTTTAGTTTAAGGTTGCAGGTGTGTTCAGCGTTTCAGGGTGATTGGCTCCACAGAGTGAGAGCGAATCCTCGGCATGTCCCTCCAGAATTGAAATCAAAAGCTCCTTTTCCCTCGCAAAGCCTTTTTATGCTGTCCAGTATTTCTGACTTTACTCCGGGGCACTTTCTTGCAACACTTGATTCGACTCAGCAGGTGATATAGGTTGGGACAGGTGATGCTGGCTGCCAGTGACAGTGTAATGTCTAGTATCATAGCTGGTTTTATCATTGTGCAACTCCAGATGTCTTGCAAATCTCAAACGTGACAAAAACTACCTAATAATTATAACATAAATAATATATGCAAGCAGAATAGTGGAAACAGAGGATGGTAGTTGTGCAAGTCAATCCTGCACCTTGCCCTGACCTTATCTAAGATTTCAATCTATAAAGGTGACAAATGAGAGACATGAGATCACTTTTCACTTTGAAGGTGTCAAACTAACGCAGGGTGACAGGAGACAAACCGCACAGAGACACACAGAAAAGCTGAGTGAGGGAAGTGCACACACACAATCCACAGAAGCCACACCGAGAGTGTAAAGACAAATATATACTCAGGAAGTGCCTCCCACTCCCTTGCCCCTACTTGCTCTCCCTCCCCTCTCTCTCTCTCTCTGAATGTTACTCATGGCAGTGTGTTGCTGAGCAGCAGCCAGTCGTGTTTTTCCCCTCGCCGAGCTCACTCTCTCTCATCCTCTGCTCCGACTCTCTCATACGCTCTGTTGCTCAGCGGACAGACCAGACCTCTCCTTCCTCTTCTTCTTCTTCTCTCCCTGTTTGTTGTTTTTTTTTTCCTCCACCATATCGTCTTATTTCATCTGTTTCTTTGCCACGTTTCTCCCTCTCTTGCCCCCCACATTAGTGGGGGTCCTGGCGTGTGTGTGAGTGTGTGTGTGTGAGTGTGTGAGTGTGTGAGTGTGGGGGCTTCAGCAGCATGGAAGCAGTGGCATTGTATACATTTCGTGCCACAGAGGGCGATGAACTCAGTTTCAACAAGGGAGACTTGCTCAAGGTAAGATAAAGAATTTGTCACTTTTTTCTTTCACTGTCATCTATCTATCTATCTATCTATCTATCTATCTATCTATCTATCTATCTATCTATCCATCGATCCATCTATCTATCTATCTATCTATCCATCCATCCATCCATCTATCCATCTTTCTATCTGACCATCCGCCTCTCTCTTCTCTCTCTCTGCCTCCACTGTGATAATTACAACAATTATAACTTTAGCGTCTACAGCTCTTGACATTCTGTATCCAGGTGCTACTGCCGCTGTGTGCTAAAGAAAGATCAGTACGAAAAACCAGCATGTAGAAGAAGGCTTGAACTTGTTTTGAATGTCACAAACTGGGGAACATCAGGATTTTTTTTGCATTTGATGTGACTGGCAATTAAGAAAATTCAGTATTAAGAATCTATTTCATCCAAACAGCTTTATTGTGGATCCTACTGCAACCCACATTTTGGGAAATTTATTTATTTATTTATCGTCAGAAGATTTATGGCACTTTCCTGTATGGCAAATGTGAATCTGGAGCCAGCTGTCCGTTAGCTTAGCTTAGCATACGGACTTAAAACAATGACATTCATAAGTTAGCCCCGCTCTTAAAATCTGCCAACAAGCACCTCTAAAAGTCACATCTTATTTGGTTAATCTGTGCAAAAGCCGAAAAACAAGAAGTTGTGGTTTGCTGTGTGTCGGACTACTTCTTGGATGAAGTGAAACAGGCTGAACAGTCTGCTGGTTTCTTGGGCAGGAAATCGTCCACACATAACTCCAAATAAAACCCTCATCTACCAAGAAGAAATGGAATAAGCATATTTCCCTAAATGACAAACTTATTTTAATTTTGTTACAGGATGCATATTTTATTTTAAGGCTGCGGTTTTTTGTTGTTTTTTTCCTGGTGGATAACAGACAGGAAATTATTGTAGCAGAAAAGTTCCTGAGACATCAAAAATAAACCTCAGAATTAAAGATAAAAAGCTTTTTTTCTAGACTTGCACAGTCATACACTGAGAAATCCATGAAAGAATACACAATGAGAGGAATTTCTCCACTGAATTGTGACTCGGTAGAGCAGCTTTGCTTTTATTGGGATAGTGTTATATCCACTACACAGTATTCTGTGGAGTTTTTGAGTCATGTGGAAGGAAAGACGTCACCACAAAATAACCCCATGACACGTCTTTGATAACGTCTAACAAGATAATAATGCCCCAGGTTGGAATTCACCTTTTTACTGTAAGGAGCAGGCTCATATATTATTCACCACGTCACACCACACATGAATAAAAATGCTTCTCACTTCTGCTGTCTGAGAAGTCATTTGCTCTGAGCCGAGTGTCAGTGAATGATGCAGCCAGTATGAGGTGGCATTTGCTGTCAGTGAATATCGTTACAGCAGTCCTTTATTTGAACTTATGCTTTCTGGTCCACAGCAAGGCATTTACACTAACTTAAAATGGGACCAACACTTAAAACTGCTGACTTTATGTGACACGCTTTGCTTCCTCCTGCTGGGATAAACGGTTTTCTTGTCTCTGCCAACATGCCAACAGCTCTGGTTCACGCTCGGGTCAAACAGTACTTTTAAATAATTCTTCAACATTTTGTTCGTTTCTGCTCAAAAGCACCAGATGGCCAAAGCTTTGAAACATCATAACAGCTCATACAGTGTCATGTTAAATGTCCATCATTTACAAAAAAGGCTACATGGACAGTCAAGACACTTTCCTGCTGCTACTTTCTGGTGTCCTTTTACTGGGTCAGATCCCACCTTTCCAACAAAAAAAAAAAAGCTTCATTTAGCCCCCAGAGATGCTCCTTTTATACACCATGTTGCCAACGTGGATGAGAGCAGATGGGTTTATATTGGGGTGCATCGGTTTCTTCATGTTTTATTGTGCAGTAGCCATGTGGAACTGAGCTGACTCATAAAGAAAGGATAAAAATAGCTTCATGGATACATAAAAAAAAAGTTGCAGCTCTGACATTCTGTTAAAAGCTGGCCAAGTTTGACACGGTGGGACACAAACGTAGAAAGAAAAGAACATTTCATTTGTTCGGCAAACACCAACACATGAATGCGACAACTATTCTCTGACCGCCTGCCAATAAAATCACAGGTATCCAGGTACTACAGTGGTACTCCCATTAGGAACCCATGCAAAAGTCTGATGTAGTCAAATAAATTCAAATTCAAGACAGTTCTTACTTGTTTACTTCCTCGAACATTGTGCCTAAGCGCGGTAACCAGGTGCAGGAGTCCATACCTGACCTGTTTTTCAGCCTCATTAAGAGTTTTGGGTCCAATCTTTACACTCTACTGCCATGTTCGCATTCTGAATGCGTTTTGGGGGCTCGATTGTTATTTTAAGGGTTAATTGTGTAATTGTTGAATTCATTGGAATGAGTTAGTCACAGCTGAATCAGTGGGGGTGGTTGTGGACAAACATCCAAAATATACCACTTAAATGCAGATTTACAGGAAATGGCTCTGATATAAGAGCAACATTTGGAATACAGTGAAGCATAGCGGAGTAACACATGACTGTAATCACTTTGCATTTGTTTTTAACACATCAATGCACCTTGATTCTCCTACACATGCAACTAAATGTTGTTCTCTCTCTAACATTTTTCTTTGAAGCGCACTTTGGGCTGGTTTTTACTAACTTTGCTGTTGGCTTTGTGGTAATACTTTATGAAAGAGCATAAAAGAAGCATCTTGTGTAGCATAGAGATTAGTGCTGATATGTAGGTGTATGCAAGGTTTAAAGTTATGTTGTCAACTGTAAATTATGTGACGATGCATTCCAGGTGATGCTGAGTAAGAGAAAAGTACTAAATTACATTCGACAGGGTGTTAAAGTAATAACTAATGTGTAAGACAACCACAATACTGTCTACATCTAAATAAATTAAACATATATTGGACATGGTCAACATTTAACACAACAGTTTAGACAGTGCTGTTAGTTTTACACAGTTTTCCCAGCAGATGTATGTCAAACTAAAAATCTAAATAATTACTTAATTGAAGTCACACTTAAAATTTAACAATCCAATCCAATCCAACTTTATTTGTTTAGCACTTTAAAAACAACCACAGTTGAACAAAGTGCAGTACACAATAGATAAAAGACAACACAATAGATAAAGACAACTCAAATGAAGCATAAAAAATTGCATATAAAATACAAATAACATAAAATAAGATTACAAGGCATAAAACAATGACAAGCATAGAATAAAAACAATCAAATAAAATGAAATAAATTAAATAAAATCAACATCTCACTAAGTGTCAAAGGCCAAGGAAAATAGATGGGTTTTTAGACAGACAGAACAAAGGGTGGACTTTTCTTTTCAGGTAGACAGTAGCATTTGAATCTTCATAGTACTTTACTGAAAGATTTACAGTTCCTTTAGCAGCCGTTTATAGTAATGTACACAATGGAAAAATGAAATTAAGAAGCAAAACTAGACATGAGAAATGGACGAGGGGGAGGGGAGACGTCTCGGTGCTTTTTCCGCAAAATTGTGGTTAGAAAAGTTAACATTCGATACTCATAGTTAGAGTTAAGGTGGTAAACTGATGGCACAGAAAAATACCCTACTGTGCTATTTATGTGAGTATGGTTGTCCACAGGCATGTTTTAGAGTTAAAAAAAAGTATTAAACTGTCCAAAACAAAGCAAGAAGCTGTTTAAATACTCTGTTGTTTGGTTGAGACTGAAACCAGCAACTTACTGAAAAGGCAATCTTTCAGGTCTGTGAGTGAACAATGATTGATGCCATGGAGAGTAAATCATTCCGTGGCCTGCAACACATTTTAAAATGTTTGTACAAATGTGCGGTGTGGCCATTACAAATAGCTGGTGCATGAAATGAAGTTTCTGAAGGCAGAGAAGGGAGCATGGCAACTTTTTTTGGCAGATGAGCAACATTGCCCAAGGAGTTCTCCATCACAGCTGCACTGACGTCCTCACTGGCAGGATGTAATAGAAACTTTAGGTGAGGCAGGATGTTTTAACTTTGTGTCACATGCTAATTTAAAGTCTTTAGTTTCCCTGATAACACACAGAGGCAATGCAGTGAAGTTCAAAAAGGGAATGAACTGCAGCTCTGTAGGAAAGATAAGCAAAACAGAAGGTTTAAAAAAATGTGTCACAGCGAGGCAAGCAGAGCAAACAAAACAGCATCTTAAAATATCAAAATGACACAACATGTCACAGCTGGATTAGCATACTGAATAAAAAATGACAAAAGAACCCGAGCAGAGTCATCAAGCACTGAAATGGGAGAGGATAAAACAGGTAAACATTAAAGGAGGAATATATCAGGAGACAATGTGTCTCTCACAATTGCAGACTGTCTTCTACACACTAAGCTTGTCTAAAAACTGTCAAAATATTAATAATTTCTGATTACCGGTCCCAGTTTTATTCAACGTGACGCTGAGAGCTGAAGCACAACAGTCAGTTCCAGAACAAACAGTTGTCACTTCTTTCAGTTACTGCCTGTGTTTGAAACAATTACTTGACTCCAATCGGGTATATGTAGCAAAAATACTGTAAATTTGCAAGTATCGGTTAATTTTTTGGATCATTTGTGACATAAACACAAAGTGCGCCAGCTGTTTTATTGTTATCATTTTACACTATCTATTATGAGTTTGCACATCCTGCTGTTAGTCACCATAAATGCTTTTTCAACTGTCCCCATCTCTACCGTCTGTGATTAACAGAACCTAAGACACATTTCAGACATTTAGGGGTGTGTAAGTGTTGTGGTAAAATTGTGGGAACAGCACACACCCGTCAAGTCAGCCAAGAGTGAGTTTCACATTGTCTCCGAGTGAGCAATTCAAGTTTCAGCTCAAAATGCTGCTCAGATTTTAACATGCCTGAATGCTGTTTCAGTGTCTGCAGCTTTAAATCCAACTGAGCTGTTGCTGTCCCCGCCCCTTTCAGGAAGCAGGCCATAGGCAATGGGCGGAGCTTATCCTGTTGTGACATCACAACAGGCTGCAAACCTGAACAGCTCGTTCAAAGACGTACTTTCTGATCTCTGGAGAAAACAAAGAAATGAGAGGATGGCCTTTTTTCAGATTTTACAAGTCTCTAAACACATTGAGAATGCTTCATTATGTTCAAAAACAATGAAAAAGTGTATTTTGCATAAGCAAGACTAAGCAGCTCTTGCGGAAGAGTGGTTACTGCAAACCAGTAGTGGCAATTACATTACACAGATTGCTAAATTGGATTTACTTTATACTTAAATTTTGTAGCACAAATAAAGTAGATTAAGGATTTTTTTTGCATCCGATCCATCCAAGTAATTTAATGTTTGTCTGCCAATACAGAGTACCAATTCAATAATACTTCCCTAGATAATACACACCTCAAGTACATATCTGCTTGACAACTGAACAGCTCTTCAAAGCATTAAGATAAATTGAATTTCTGCATCGAACGGGGGCCTTAATGTTACGTACATGGTCATGAACCTTGTTGTAAAGCTTCAGTAGGGCACTGTCTTAAATGTAGTGTTAGAGGGTGACTCCACAATTTCCAAAAGACAGCAAAAACATGTATAACATGCATGTGGAAGTTTAGCTAGCAACAGGCCACTATGACAAAGACTTCTGTGACGCTTAATGACCTCCGGACAGAGCTCATGTGGTTCAGTCAAGCTGGAAGTAACTCAGGCAGTGTTTCTATTTTCTCATGGTATATACAGTATAATAGAACTGTGTTTGTAGCCCAATCATGCATCTGCTGGACAAAACTCTACTGTATCTCATTTATGTTATCAATTAAAACAGTAATTGATCAACAATGCCACAGAGACAAATTGTGGCACCTGTGTGACAGCAGACATAATCAAATAATCAGTCGCATGTTGATACCAGTCAGTTAGGAAATCCCCAACAAACTCTGCATCCCTAAAGTCAACATTAGCTAACATCAGCCACCAAAAGCTAGTGGTCGTACCAGACTGAATGAGGCTACAGCAGCTCAAAAATTGCACAACGTGAGTCAATTGGATCAAACGCGTTGGTTAATTTAGCTCACGTCTGCCGGCTGTCATGTGTGTAATCATGAAAGGCCAACAATTCTTTTAAATTTGATTGAGTTTAGGGCCTCAGGTCACAAAAAAAGATGGATGAAAGCGGCAGCACTGGCTCAGCAGAGAGGCCTGGGGCGGAGAGTGATATATAGCGAGAGGGTGAGAAATGATAGTGGCCTTTCACCTTACAGTAATAGGCTGCACCAACATCAGTGTGGGCAGACGTCTCATCTCAGTATGTGTGTGTGTTTTTGTGTGCTTGCTCTTAGATCACGAACATGGAGGATGATCCAAACTGGTACACAGCTGAGCTCCACAACAGGAAAGGCTTTGTGCCGAAAAACTACATTAACCTACGGCCACACGCGTAAGTACACACACACATATATATATCTTCAGCAGATCTGTAAAGCAGATGAAAACATTTCACACATCCAGCACTGGTCTATCTAAACAGCTCATCAGTGAGGATGTGTGCAGTGTACAGCTCCGGGCGTTTTCTGCTCTGCTTTGGACATCTGTACTTCGACATAAGGCAGCGCACCCAGAGGGATACACTCACTGGCTTGCCTTACGTAATCACACATGATATAGCCGTGTGTGTTTACAGTGAAGCTGCTGGTGCACCCTGGATCTCCCATCAGATGCTCCAACACCAGCTGGGCTCCACATTCGCTGTGACAAACGCTAAACCGACAAACGCAGCCATTAGAGTGGCTCGTTAATGAACACTGATGCACGGTCCGCTCGGAGTTGCCTAGTTAAGTTTGTGCTCACCCCCCCGGGAGATGTCTGTTAGGAGTGTTTTCCTCCTTCATCCTCCTCCTCAACGTTTCCTCAGAGTCGTGAAATTAAAAAAAAAACAGAATTCTGACCTAATGGCCTCAACCGAGAGGATCCTACAATTTGTGCTCTCTCTTCATATGAGTCATCAAGCCGACTGTTGTTGCAGGTCCATGAAAGCAGAGTGTCATTTATGCAAACGTTGCATCCAAGGAAAAAGTGCTCTGCTAAGCAAGACTAATGAGGGGAGAAAAAAAAGGAATGAAAAATGACACGATTACTTGCGCTTCACAGCTGACAACTCCAATCCAATGTTTTTGGTGTGGCATATTTAGCAGCGTGTTCTAAAATAACTTCATGTTTTTCCCTCACCTTTGACCTCTCTTTTGTTTCTTTGTCAGCACTGATCTCTACTTTTTTTTCTCTTTTAAATCCTTTCAAACATTCAGAGCCAGTAGATATCCGCAGACAGCAGCTCCTTTCTCAAGTTCGTGTGCTGCTCAGACATCTAAAACAACATATGCATGAAACGGTAACATCGGTGACCTCTTTCTTTCTTTTCTGCTAATTTACTCGCTTTCTGTCTCGCCTCCAGCTGGTTCGCCGGTCGTATTTCTCGCGGCGTGGCAGAAAGTCGACTCAGACACAGAGAGTGTGGAGCTTTTCTGGTCAGAGAGAGCGAGAGTGCACCTGGGGAGTTCTCCATGTCCGTCAGGTAGGAGATAATTACTCTCGCATTTCCCAACCGTCCCCGCTTGCTCTCTTTTCTGCACATTTGAATGAATGCATTTTGTTTATCTCGGGTTATTACACCACTTCCTTTATGTTACACATTCCTGTATATTCACATTACTGCAACAGCCATGTTTCGCCAGTTCCCTGTCATTTTAGTGCAGCGCAATTCAATCTAAACATATACCGCATGCAGGCATCCCCATACATGCAGCATTGTTTGCCTTTTGTTTGTTCATTAGTACATTTTGGGTGTGTGCATGCATGACTGTGTGTCCGTGTATGGTGGCTGAAGGGGATCAGAGGAGGAGGGTGAGAGGATAAGGTGTGGGGCGGAGGGTAAGAGGGAGGATCTGCAAGCCCTCCAGCCTGATGTGAGCTAATCCTGTCTGGCACACCGCAGCATCTGGAGCTGCTGATGGGGCTGATCGGTTGTCTTGTCGGTGGACGGCGGTCAGGAATGCAGCTGAGGCTTGGTGATGTGCCTCGGGTGGCTGTGTGGATATTGGAGGTGCAGAGTCAGATATTGTGTGTGTGAGAGTCTGGAGTTTGGAGCTGATAAAGGCCAGACTTGGAACTAAGAGTTGGCTCTTAACTGAGCTCCTGGGGCTGGAAGACAACCTGGCTCAAGTCAGGAGTTAAGAGTTGGATTTGTGGGATGTTTTGCGGTTGGTTGTGAAATTGCTTGGGCATGATATCTCCCTCTTCCTCTCTCTCTCTCTCAGTGGATTTGTCTTAGGACAGCAATTTGGAAGCAGGAAAAGGAAGGAAAAGGGAAAATAGGTTGCCTATATTAAGAAAATATAAATCACAAAATTATAGAAGAGGCAGAGAAGGGAGGTGCTGCGTGTAAAATAGATTTGCCAAGAGGGGACAGGGAGGATTTCTGATGCTTCTTGTGTTTTCTTTTTTGGCTGTTTATTGATGTCTTTCCGTTTCTGTTGATGCTGGATTGGTGTAGCAGCTTGAAAAATGGGTCAGGTGTTTGTGTGCGTGTGGTTCTTGTGTGCTGACAGCGCTCCTGTCAGAGGAGACGTCCTGACGGCGGTTACTTCAGTCGCAGCTCAGCTCGGTCCAGCTTTGACGTCGGTCTGTGCAAAATCAGATCCACTTTCACGGCCTCCAATGAAGCCAAGGCGGGACTTTGTTTCTGTATTTACTGGGAAACTGTTGGTGGAGACAGAAAATAATGAAACACTGTGAATGTGATGCAAGCTTAGATGAGCAAATTTGTTATTGAAATTTACATGTTTTGTTACAGTCTTTAAAAATTAAGCTCAAGAGATGCAACACTGGTACCTGAAAGAGAGACACAAGATCCAGTTTCCCAGACATGAAGGGAACATTTCCATATTAATGTAATACAACAGTTTGATGATATATTGACAGAAAGGATGAGTTTCTCTTTTATTTGTTATTACTTTAACTCGAATTACCTGTGACTCTAAAGTCAACGGAGACCCTATGATTTATTCTCACAGATTCAAATAACCTTCGTCCTTCATGAAAATATCTAATGGTGTTAAAAAAATCAAAAGCATGGGCAGAGATGTTGGAATATATTAGTAGTTATTGGGTGTGAAATGTGACTGTGGTGTTCAGTAATTGTAAGACCACAACACAAGATATGTCATAATTATATTTGTCATAAACACTGTTATTATCCCTTTTGCTATTGCATTTCTCAGGCTTCATTTCCTGCACAAAAATCTAATTAACCATCAAAAGAGAGAAGAAAAAATTGCCATCTTGGTAATAATTACACACCATTCCAATGATCAAAAATGCATACTATACATATCTTAATACTAAGATCATGATTACAAATTCCCCAGAAAAGAATAGTCAGACACAAAAATAAAGACCCAAACTATAGTTAAGCATTTATTGGGTTAAACGTTTAATTATATTGTATGTAAAGCAACTTTCTGACTTAAATGTCTCCTGTAAATAAACAGGTGCTTACAAATTATTAGGTGGGTCGCCTTTCGGTTTGGTGTTCACAGAAAACCTCCCAAAGAAGGTTCCCAGGAAGCATCGTAATCAGAACCTAGAACCACTTCAGCTGATTCCTTTTAACGTGATGGAGCAGCGACTCAGTTCGTCTCTGAGGCAGAGCCCAGCCACCCTACTCAACCCATTTTGGCCACATCTATCTGTTATCTTGTTTTTTTTTTTAGTCCCTACCCCTGAGCTCATGACTGTAGGTGAGGGTTGGAACAAAGACCGACTGTTAAATCTTTGCCTTCTGGCTCCCTCTTCATCATGATGGTCCAGTGCAACATCCACATCACTGCTGGCGGTGCCTCAATCCATATGTCCGTCCCATTGTTCATTTTTCCAACAACAAGATTCCAAGATACATAAAGTCCCTGGCTTGGGGCAACAACTTAACCTTAACCTAGAGGGAAAAATCTACCCATTTTTGGCAGAGAAGACTCGGCATAAGACTTAGAGATGCTGACTGTCATCCAGGCCACTTCACAAATGGATGTTAACTGCCTCATTGTGCAATCAAGGTCATATCTTTATGAAGTTAACAGAACCACGTCATCTGCAAAGAAACAAACATCCAGGCAGTAGTAGTGGAGCACCCAGCGGGAATGTGTTTGACTTGATGCGAGAAGATAAACAGCTCTCCCACTTTGGTTGTACAAAGATTGGTAAGTCATAATCTTGCAGTACAGGGTCCCCCAGGGGTCATGGTCGTAGGCTTTCTCCAATTCCCCAAAATACATGCTCCACAATTTAGCACCACAGTGTAAAATAGCCACCGATGTGGGATGCAAACTTATTGCAGGTTCATAGAATCTCCGTATTCCCAGAGAGAATATACAAACATTAGTGCCCTCAGTGGTTCACATGGTTCAGAGAGGGGACCTTTAAAGTGACAGACATGTGATCTAAATTACATATTTATTGACATCAGACAAAACATATAAGATACTTTGTTCAAGACGTTTGTTTCAAAAATACTCCCTGAGAGGTGAAATATGTGGCAGACGACTAACTTTGCCAGCGAAACCGTCCCAATGGGTTATTTAGTAGCTTATTTTTGGAAAGTGAAGCAAAGCGATGCCAAGCTCGACTTTTACAGAGAGAGATGAGGAATCCATTTTGCCTAGCTGGGCATTTTCCCCAGTTCTCTTTGACTCAGCAGCAGATGCACCCAAAGGATATATTTGGTCTTTTCTAAGTTTTCCTCAATGCTAAAACTTACTTCTGTTTTTTTCTCAAAGCATACCTGGTCCTCTTTTTCTTGTTTGGGTACTTTTTTAGATTCTTGCAGGAAGCAGACATAACTTTTACTTAATCTCCAATGGAAAATGTCACTTCCTTTTTCACACTTTACTACGCACCATTCACTATCAATACCAAGCCTCCCACCTACACTTAAATGTCACTGAAAGTAACAACTGTGTAAGTGATCAAAAGGCACTCCAGGAAATCAGCAACTGAAGCAGACAGTACACATTAAAGCGAAGTGGATGCACTCAAGAACATGATATCTCAAGGTGAAACTCACCTTTAATTATTTTAGTCGTACAGTAGTGTTGTGAGGACTTGTATTACTTTGTCCCCTTCAAACCCTTTTTTCTTCTTCTGACCAAGCAGACGTCACTTTGTCCGACCTTCTTTCTGATTCCTATCATGTTGTTGAGCTAAATTTGTCTCCTCGCAGCTCTTTCTTGTGCTTTTATGACATGTTTGTCTGAACAGTATGGTGGTTAGGCCTTGCATGCAGACTCACACTTGCAAGCAAACACGTACACAATTGGTTTTCCTGTGGCCTTTGTCTTGTATCATGTGAAGGTCACACAAGACAAAAGACATTTTCTTCGCCTTAACAGTCTTGTATCCTTGGTAGTCTGAAGAATAACTCTGACAATAACTTTGTGTGTTCAAGGCGTTCAATTCAGGTGCCTGTAGTTGTTTATCATTGTTTAAAAATGTGTAATACTCCTGGTACTGCAAAAGGAATTATAAATATATTCTGGCAGCTGGGGAAGAAAACAACAATCTCATAAAAATGTAGCAATTTTCCATTATTAAAACACATATTCTAACCTTCATTTTATGTGGAATTTTGAGTATTTTTTGGCTTTTTAATCCTTAATAAAGGACGCTTACATGTGTCAAAACAAAGAAAAAACTGAGAAACTGTTGATATAAATACACACATATTTATATTGACAATTTCTCAGTTTTTATACACATATACAAATATTTTATTTTTTACATTTTTTATTCAAAGTTAAAGGTTTTTGTAATTTTATTAACACAAATGTTTATTAACTTCATCTAATTTT
>OMNN01028266.1:0-14887 GCA_900302755.1 Chromis chromis | reverse complement strand
CCATGAGAACAATACTGTAAATTATAGTTTCATGCTGCAAAAAGTTTCTGTTTGGCAGCTGATTGAATTATGAGTCCCCTGGTGCATATTTTTGTAGTTGCAGAACTCATAATGTTAAATAAATGATTAAACATATTCTAAATTAGCTATACACATGAATATTTAACATGATGAAATATTTACTTTAATGAATTGCCAAGCACTTTCTCATTTCAAATTTATTTTCACACTGTGGAGCCAATGGATTTGTGTAAGGGAGGGAATCAAAATAAAAGTCCAGACAACAGGCAGCTGTAATGTTACTGTACAAGACACAGTGTAGTTTTATTGCTTGCTGCATGTATTTATTAAAGTGTGAGACATTCCCAACTCTGTTATATGTTGCTCTGAACAGTCTGGGCCGTTTGCTCTGAAAACTTCTGGCCCCAAGATTTGAACCAGCAGCGTTTACAATAACAAACATCCAGGCAGAGTATATTATTAACTGACTAATGATGACACTTTATACCCTGAGATACTTGCCCAGAGTGAAGCTGGATGGTAAAAATTGCTTTGCTTGTGTTGGATTGTGGCGGTGTGAGGGACAGTTGTGTCCTGCAGACTCAGCCGCTGATTGAGAATAGATGTGATGTGATGTGAGCGTGTGGGAACCAACACACAACCTCTGGGCTGCTTCTTCTGTAGGGAACCTCTGGACAGGGTTTTTGTATGTATGCGGGTGACTGACTATGTCAAGTATGTATTGCAACTTGGCAGACACATTCCAGCGATGTTTTCTTTTCTAACAGCAGAAGGATGCAGGGTTATACTACTCCTTTTCCCCTCTTTTGCCGCTTGTCCTCCTCCCTTTTTGATTCACCTTCATTCTCCCAAAGGAGATCAGCAGCATAAATCAAGAAAGATCATTAGAAAAGAGCAGGCCTTTCACCAGCACACCCTTGTGGGAGCTTAAAGAGTGTGTGAACTAAGGCAAAGGTAACAGGTCATGAGGTCGTTCGCCTGCTGTGCGTCTCCACCAATGTCTTTCTGTGTTTGTGCCTGTATGTGTTCACCGTACGGTCTTGGTAATTCTATGCACACATATTGCTACCACACAAGAAAATGAAACCATATGTTTCCTGATGATCAACACATCTTCTCTGAGAAACACACCACTACTACAAGAAACCGCCCTGGGAAAGTCCTCGCTCAAACGTCGGCCACTGCTGTGCCCACTGCTGCCAAAACACACACACAGTCACACTGAACACATAGGATGTTGTCTTATGAGTAATCTGTTTAAAAAAAATGTTGTGTCATATGTTTTCCACAGCCTGACTCTCTGTCTGCAGTGGGCTTCTTAATTTAAAGTTCAGCAAACGAAAACTGATTCATCTCTCCATGAATCAAAACAAATTACAGCCCTGAGTGGTTATTGCAAGCAGAGAGCAGATTGTGTATGAGGCTGTTAATTGGAAACATTGTAAAACAGAAATGTAGGATTTTTCTTTGTGGTGCACGTGGTTCTTAATTAAAACCATAAAGGGATTCTCCTCTTTAGCTTGTCAACCCTGCAGGGAGGTCAGTTAAAATTGCAGCTGCAGACTGGCCTCCATGGAGCAATAAGGGCTTTGGTGTCTTGCTCAAGGGCCCTTCAGCTGTAGAGGCTTTGGAGACACAGATCATTCATGCGCTTCTCTCAGCATTGGGCCAAACCTGCCGCCTCAAGTGCCAAACAGTCCACTTTGATAGAATCACACGGACAATCACACAGTCAGGTTTTATTTTTAAAACGTGTTACAATATTAATGCTGTTTTAAAATATATTTAAAATATATTTATTAATTGCAATCATACTTGCATATCATCACTATCAATAATATATTATGCTGTTATCAATAAAACACTAGCAACGTGAACAAACACCACCATCCAAGCAGTGGTCAGCAGTCACATTAACTATTAATGT
Source organism: Chromis chromis (assembly GCA_900302755.1). Classification (NCBI taxonomy): domain Eukaryota; kingdom Metazoa; phylum Chordata; class Actinopteri; family Pomacentridae; genus Chromis; species Chromis chromis. The sequence continues at coordinate 12,939 of OMNN01028266.1, read as the reverse complement.
TAAGAGCTGTGCTATAGGAAAATGTTTTGAAGGAGCTAAAATGGTCAGTCTACAACTAATTTAATAAGCCATTAATCGGTGAATTAATTTATTAAATAAAAACTAATGAACAATCTCTGTCCCAGCGTCTCATATATAATGAATTGCTACTCTTCTGTTTTATTTAAAAACTGAATATCTTTTATTTTTCCCTGTTTAGTGGCCAAAAAAAAAAGAATATTTCACCCACCAAACCCCAAGAAGTTTGTGTTTTATGCAGGCTAAAGGCTAAAAGTAGAGAGAATGTGTTGTGCAGTATCATAAAGTTGTAATGCCAGTAAACCTAAAAAGAAAGTGACATGATTTCTTCTGGAACTGTACTGAACTATCTGGTTCTATATCTGAACGGTGTAACTGTGGCATTTGTTGTTTTTAAAGATAACATGCCTTTCAAACCAGCAGGTTTTAGCGTTCAGGCAGTGAAGTCTTTAGCTTGGGCTTTTGGAATTTGTGCTGTGCAATTTTCAGTATTTTGTGAGCAAACCACTCGCCAAATCAGTCATGTTTCTAATCATTAGTTGCATCCCTAGACAGCACTTTGTTGCAGGAAATGCCTCTTAAATTAACATTATTAACAGCAAATATGTAATAGATTATTCAATACTTGTATTTCTGAATCAACATTTAGTATCTTCCCACCACTCTGCATCCCCTGGAGAATCCCCAGTGTATGAGTGTCTCTTGGTCTAAATCTTCACTAGCAGTGTGAGAGATGATCGGCTGGCTGTGAAACCTGGATACAGTAGCTGCTCTCATGTGTCATTTCCCATCAGTGTTTTCCTTGCTCCCAGTCTCGCTCTGCTCTTATCTTCTGAGCTCTCTTTTGCGTTCACTGCTCTTGGCCTCAGATGTTTCATTCACTGTCCATGCTTATACTCTTAATAACTGCTCGGTTTTTCTTTGTCATGATATTCTATCGCCCTCTGCATTTTTACCACCATATTTTTTCCTTTCTCACTTTATTTATATATATACGTATATATATATGTATACTGATTCTATATATTATTCTATGATGCAATAAAAAAAAATTACTCCACATTCTTTTTGAAAAATGTAGTTTACCCATCGTGTTAGTCTCTATGCAAATTTTAATAGTACAATAGTCTAATTATTAAAAATATAAATAGTTCTGTAAAAACAACTTTGACTATGATGATATCGTGGCTTTTGTGCCGTTTGTCACCTCAAGCTAGCTTCCACTTAACATAACTTTCTGTTTTGAACTCCTACTGAATCATTTGCAGCTTCTGTTACATCAGAGCTCATTGCCGTCGATACAAAAAAAGGTGTCAAACTACCTTCTCATATATAAATTACTCTGTGGCTCAGAGCCTAAATACATCTTTGACATGCTTGTACCACACAAACCTTCCAGGACCCCGAGGACATCTGTGGCTGGTGAAGCAGCATAATTTAACTCAATTTCAGATAGTGGTTTGATCCATTCATCTCTTGTCTGCACTTCTGCTATTTTTAATGGTGAATTTTACATTATAAATAATTTAGTTATATTTAAAAGTTAAAAACGGTGTTGTCTTACTTTGGTTTTATGTTGTAAAGCCGGTTGAGGAGTTAGTTATAGTAGAGTAATAAGTGAGTATAAGCAACTACGAACAGCATTTCAGTGTTTTCCTACACAGATATTACACTAATCAGATTACCAAGTCAGTCAAAGCAAAAAAGTATGCCCCATGAAGAATGCTAATATAGAGGACATTTTGACTTTAGAAAAATAATCTTTGCTTTGAGTGCACCAATCAAAACAATTGCAGAGGACAGACAGACTTCTTGGTAAAGATTTAAGAAAACAGACATAAAGAAATAAAAGCCAACTGAAAATTAATTAGATTGTAAGGATTTGCTTTTGAGTCACTAAATAAATGCTGTATACATATTAGTAGAGAGATGGATCCATATTAATAATGGAAGATTTCACCTTGCATGCCTCTCCTTTTCCACTCTTCATTTATTTACCCAGCTCTCCCCAGGCGGCGCGCTGAGCTGCTGGGATTATGAGATGCTGTAACGGAGACGGAGCTCATCCTGCATATCAGTTCATCAGCTTTAACGCCGTGTATGTTCAAACAAATACCTCTGCGCTTTCAGCCGCTCTGGTTTCATTTCAGCCCTGGCCTGTCTGATAAGGCTTTCTTATTTGCATGGATGTAGCTGCTTGTTTGGTTCCATGCAGATGAACTGAGATAGCACTGATAGTATTTACCACGGGAAATGTGTTTATGTGAAAGTAAATGTACTGTAACAATGTGAGCGTTGGTAGATTTTGTGTGCCCTTCATTTAAGAAAGGTAATCAAGGGGGTTCTGCACATATATACTCAAGGTATATCATAAAGAACGATCAGAAATCCCTTCTGAATCAATAATAAAACCATACAGCTGTCTTGGTCGTATGAGCTATATCAAGCTGATTCGACATTACTTAGCCTTTTTGCGACCATTAACGCTATATCAGCGCTATAAGCTGTTGAAAGAAAAGCTGTGACATCCATTTGTATGGGCATGTCAATAATGTGCTGCCATGCTTGTTGATGTGGCATTAGTAGATGGCTGTTGCTCAGAGCCCAATCAGCAACAATACCCTGAGTGCTAGATGATATCGGAAAGCTGTCAGAGCAAACGTAATGGAAATATATAGCCCACTCTGAGAACACGCAGAGAGGGTTTTTCTCTCCTCCTCTTGCTCTCTCACCGCCTTTCCAGCTCTATCTCCCTTGTCCTGTCACTCTGTGTCTTAGCTCCTCTCTTTGTCACCCTTCTGTCTGTCAGGGAATTGCATTTTTCCTATCTTAAGCAGTATGTGTGAGGCGCGGCGGATTGGACTGACAGGGCTTTATTGTCCGTTAAAGGCTGCCGAGACGGAACGGGTCAGCAGCAGCACCAACAATAGCTACAATCATTGCCTCATCGCATCCATGTTGATTTATCAGTGTGATTGGTTTCTTCATTACTTCTTCATGCTCGTTTTGGATTGAATTTGAAAATGCAGTCATTATGATTCTGTTATTGAAGCCATGACCCGCGATTCAAATGTTAAAGGAACCCTGTGGAGTTTTCTGGTAAATAAACACAAGTTTTGTTTACATCAATTATTAATTACTAGAATGCAGTATGTGCACCTTGAAGCTCTAACAAATGTGTTGGCTACTTCCTCATACAACATTTTCAAAGCTGTTCAAGTTTTTGAGTTTTTAAGTCCAGAATTCTTCACATCTGTTTGCTTACTAACGGTTAACTTCTTGATGTCTGTGAAGGTTCTCGGTCATCCAGGTCATGGTTATCCTCATAGTTTCAATCGTAGCATCTGGACTTGCTTGAGTTTGTTGAAGACGTTTCACCTCTCATCCAAGAGGCTTCATCAGTTCTAAACTGACTGGTGGGGCGTTCCAGAGTTTTATACTCTTCAGGATCCATTAACACTATTGATAGTCCAGTCTGCTGTGTGTTTGTTGCCCCTCACCTACCCAGGAAAAACAGAACCCATTCTCACCTGGCCACAAAGGGCCCTAACGAACCCCATTGTGAGAGGGAAGGACCTAACGACTCACATAATGAGGCGAGGGGCAACACTCACCCAGCAGACAAAAGCTTCAATAGTGTTAATTGATCCTGAAGAGTACAAAAAATAAAAACTTCCAACCAGTCAGTTTAGAACTGGTGAAGCCTCTTGGATGAGAGCTGAAACGTCTTCGACAAACTCAAGCAAGTCCAGATGCTATGATTGAAACTACGAGGTTAACTTCTTGGCTTTTTGGCACATTACAGCATATACTTACTATGTTAGTAACACCTGTAGATAATATAATAAAAAAGGATGCTCACATTGTTGTGAGAGATCTAAAACTTCACCTGGATTAATAACCGAATACTGTAAAAACATTATGCAATAAATGTGCTCTTATTATTTTATCACATGATCTTCATGGTGGATGTCCAATGTTTCATTATTGCCTTTTGAAATTGTATTTGACAAAACATCCTCCTCATCCTCAGCCGTGTTTCCATGATGTATTTTTATGTACATTTTAAAGTAATGCATTACAAAAAGTTAATGGAAACTGCAAAATTCAGGTTTCAAGTTTTTAAGCTTGCTTGAGGGCATCATGAAAGATGGGAACAGCTTTTCTAAATAACCTGTAACATAGCAAATATTTAATTTACATGCCTGATCACGTGTTTCCGCTTTTTTCATTGTCTTCATCTCTGGACAGCATGAAACATGTCCAATACCAGTTGACATGAAGGAAAAATTACAGTAAATTGTAAACAATTCCTGAATACTCTCCCTTTTTCTCTCAAAGATGGACAAAGTTTAGTTTCTTCTTCCTCTTGGGAGTTTTTTTTTATTGATTGAAATACTGCTAGTATCCACTCAGTAGCTGGTCTGTAGCTTTCATCTGTATCCCACAATCTTTCTCATGATAACAAACCAAAACAGAGAAAGGGAAAACTGCTATCGCTCCCAAACAGGCCCACATACAGTGGATCTCAAACTGTGAGTTTGAGATCCAACAAAGGTCTGTCAAGAAAATTCTTAGGAGTTGTGAGAAGATTAAGAAGACAGAAAAGCCAAAACAGTCTCCCTGATCCTGAACTTGGGCTTTGGTCTTTTTTCTAACTACCAAACACAATTCACACTGCAATTCAAAATTCTGGTTGTGATTGGCTGGCAGATATCTGTTTAGTTTTTTAAGTCATATAAGGATGCTTGAAACAGTTTCATCACTGACCTAAGTGGTTGTTGTATCAGTCTCAATTATAAAAGCACCTGCCTGACATTGTGTTGGTCCCCCTCATGCTGCCTTAACAGTTCTGACCCATCAAGGCTGTGGGAGCTCTGTGTTGTCCTGTTGTGTCTGGCACCGGGATCCTTTGGGTCCTGTGGATTGAGGCCAAACCCTGCACTGTCCTGCTGTTGTTGGAAAGTGCTGTTGTCATAGAGAGGGTTTGCTTGGTCTGGATCAATGTTTCGGTGGGTGGTTTGTGTCAAAGTTACATCCACATGAAAAGGTTTCCCAGCAGAACTTTGCTATGTAACGAGATGACAATGTTCTTCACTTCACCTGTCGGAGGTTTTAATGTTGTGACCCATCAGTGTGTATTAACTGTAGGTAACCACTGTAGCTTTAATTCATGTTATGTTACCAATTTTGAGCCTTTTTTGTAGGTGTAAAGGGTAGACTACACATGTAATAATACACTTGAAAGTGTTTGACAAAAGAAAATGCCACCACTTTGTCTTGCTGTCCTTCTCGTCCACCTCACCTTCATACATCAGGCTATTTTAACTTTATATACCTGTAATTATAATATGGCCAAAGTAAATTTCCATTTGAGCCTCAACTTCGTTTTTCAGGTGATGTTACGTTTAACCTTTAAAGGATGTATGGCCTCTTCTCCAGACATTGCTTTGCCATTCTACATTAAACACTGTCAGGAGCAATCGTGTGGTGGTTTGGGACTCGACAGTAGATTAGATATAATGGAATATAAATGATCCCTTGGGGAAACCGAGTCCCTCCAGTGGAAAATGGTAATAGTAGAAACAAATGGATTTGATTAAATACAGTGCAACCTACAGTTAAACCAGTAAACTGTGATGAATGTGGATTACAGTGTGCCTGAGTGTGTCAATTATTGTGCTTGCAGTACAGTGAACCTGCAATCAGACCTGCTATAGCAGCTTCAACTCTGCCATGAATGGAGGGGGTGTGTGGTCCACGGGGAGAACGGAGGAATCTGATTGGCTGAGTGCAGGGGGGAGCCCTTGAGCACGTAGTGGTGTTTTTGCTGTTACATCACGTGTGTGCTCATATAGGAGCTCTTTGCCTCTGTTATTCGCACATGCAGTATCCCTTCATCTCTCTCACTCACTGCTCAGAGGCATAAATGGAAGTAGGAAGACCAGAGAGAGGGGGGCTGTGGTTCTGAGGAGTAAGGAAAGGCACAAGAGATTTGACTAGTGTGTAGTCTGTTCATGGTGTTTTTGAATTTTATCATGTGCATTCGAGGCAGGAAATGTGAGGCCGTTTAATGAAAGAAGACGGGAAAATATCAGGAAGTTTTACAGATGACTTGTCACTTGACGATGTTTGTAATTTGAAGTGTGAGACTGTTGTTTTCAGCTGGTGATTACATTAAAAAGGCAAGGAGCAACTTGATAATCACATTTAATTTCCACTTCATTCACTCACTCTGACATGGTGTTTTGCCGTAACCAATCAGCAGCTAATGACGTATCCATCCCATTGACATCATTTTAAAATAGACGATTGAGTTGGGATCGCTGAAAGAATTTAGTGAAGCTTTTTGCAACAAAGGAATATGTCAGACTTAATTTCATATCTTGACTTTTGTTTTGCAATTTTTGTGGTTGTACCTCTGTTACAACTATTCAGTGATGTAGCAATCGGTCAGCTTGTTTCAAAGGAAGATAATGTCTTCATTCTTAATCCTGCCTACTAATGTGATCAATTTTTTTATTTTTTATTTTGGCACAACACCAGAGCTTTATGAAGCACTGAACAAGCTGTAGATGTGGGTTTCCAGTCAGAGTATGGAACCAGGGAAACCTAATCCTCCCCATGGTTTTCTTGTCCCCTGTCACACATTGCAATGCATTTAAAGCTACAGCACATTTACTCCAAACATTTGATTCACATTGTTAACTAATGGCAGCTCGATAGAATAAAATTATTCGTTTACTAACACGGGCGAAGTGAAGCGTGACATCGGAGTTGGTAGGTCCGCGTACTAGAGCCTTGGCGGCGCTCGGCGGCGTACTAGAGCCTCGGCGCGCACGACTATTCGAATATCAAAATTATTATCCGGATACCACCACAACGACCGAATATTCGAATATTATTTTCGAAAGTTATTTTCTGTTTTTATATCTCCTGAAGCAGGTAATACAGTAATATGTGTGAGCTATAGTAATACTGTAGATCGAAATCAATGGATAGTATAATAAAATGACTGTACATATAATTGAACTGTTGCCTAATAAGAAATATTAAGCAAAGACAGACTATTGTCTCTGATTTGCTGATGATTTTAAATAATTCCCTTAATTCCTGGCACACATTTTGCTCTCCTCCTGTCTCCTCTTTGCTTTTGTTCATTCTCTCCCTCGCTCATTTTTTCCCCGTCATCGTTATATCATCTAGTGTTAAGTTTCTTGGACAGTCACCAGCATCTACACAGCTACACATGCACGTCCTTTTCAACTTTCATTTCTCCCCTTTGCTAATATCCACAGAAGCCTGAAGGCATCCGTCATGTATGTACAGTATATCTGCAATATATGGCTGCCAGACCATTCATGTTTAAGTGAATGAACTACACACAGTTTAATCCCTGTACAGCACACTTGTTTTTTCTGTGGTTTCTTCTCTCTTCTCCCCAAGTATGGCTATCCATCATTCCTTTGTGTGTCCCCCAGCCCAATTTCCCAGTCATTACGGGGCCATTTTCACCCAGTGCTGCAGGACCCCAGGGACCTCCAACAATGTTCTTGGTCTGACAGGGACCCCTGGAGAGCAAAGAAATGGCCACAGTTTCTCAGAACATGAGAAAACAGTTTTTAAAATACACAGATGTACACCCTTCTCTCCGAACAAGTGAGGCCAAAGTGGTAACATTGAACATATCTAGTGTAAATTATCCTGTATTTCAGATCATTCAGGTCATAGAGCAAGGGCAAATCAAAGTGCTTTCATCAATAAAAACTACAGTAAAACTACATAAATGGCAGTCTAAAAACTAAGTCTAATATCTACTGAATCAGATGCTTTGACCTCCAATGAGACACAATGCAGTGTGTTCAAATTTCTTAGTTTTACAGTTAAGATTAATTTATTCATAGTTTTTTAAATGGTTTGTAAATTTGTTTGTATGGTTCTTCTGTTGCATCTCTTAATGTTTTAAACAGTGAATCACATGACTACTTGTTTGTGAAATGTTGTACCTACTCTGCACCTAACTGAGAAGTTAGTGGCTAACTAGCTGTTGTGAAAACATTTTGCAAGTGCAGAATCAGAAGTCGAAATAGAACTAAATTTAGCTAAAAGGACAGTAAATAATGGACTTAATCAGATGGAAGAAACAGAACAACAACTGAGTGCTAATATTGTTTGTCTGCAGGGTGTCTGTTAGCTGTATATGCATATCATATAAACTACTTTTTATAATATAACCTTTATTGATCCCCTTGGAGAAATTCCTTCTTTGCATTTTGACCCATCCTATTCAAAGTTAACCTTAACTATACATACTAGGAGCAGTGGGCTGCCGCGGTGCAGCGCCCGGGGAGCTGTCAGGGGTTAAGGGCCTTGCTCAAGGGCCCACAGTGGAGGTGACTGGGACGCTCTCACTTCCATACCTCAACCTATTGCCAGTCCGGGGACTCGAACCGGCGACCCACCAGTTACAAATTCGCTTCACAAACCACTAGGCCACCACTGCCCCACTTAAGCTAATGATGAGTGTACTTTAACATCATCGCATCATTGTTGTGTTTTTCCCAAGTGCCCCAAATGTATGCTTATAATATAACAACATTGGTTTACCTGGTTTATTTCTGAAAATGTTTTTCATCCAGTTAGATTAATGAGCACCAGGATACGAAGACATTATCAGACTATAGACAGATCTGTGTTTTGTAGCCTGGATAAAAGCAAACATTTCAAGGTTAAGGCTGAAAACATTCCCTTTTCACAAATTCATGACATTAGCATGTGCATAAGAAATCCAAAGTATTGTTCTCCAAGAAAATCTTGCCACGCAAACTGTGCAGCCAGTCAGACTCTCAGATAAGCAAATGAATGTTTCTCCAAACGACAGACCGTAACTGTTTGTCCATTTTTATTAGTTTAGGTGTCTCTTACCCGTAAAAGTTCAGATGTGTCTTATGATGCATAAATCACATCATAAATCATGATTTCTTTAGCCAGATTTGTCTGAAATAAATATTTTGACAGGAGAGATTCCTTTGCAATAAGAATTGATAGTTAAAATGGATTCAGCACCCCTAGTTAAATGATGCCGAATAATGAACGTTTAACCTAGCAGCTTCTGAATGTTAATTGACCTGTTGAATGGAAGCTGAACTACAGTACTCAGTCGGTTACTGTGGTGGACCAGAAAGGCCCAGTGGGTTTGATAAAAACATTCTGGTTTCAGCCCATGCTTCTATTACACAGACAGGAAGCTATAGATTTTCACTTGGCAGCTCTCACAAACTGGACACGCTTTTAGACTTTGTACATGCAGGGTGATTTACTGCTCGAGACATGTGCCTCATATGGGTAACAGAAATCTCTGCACCGAATGTAGCCTTCCATCTTGAATTTCACCATGTGTCAATGCGCCGATGAAAAAAACCAACTGCTTTCTCTCTCCTCCTCCTCCTTCCTTACATCTCAATCCTTTCACCCACATTTGCCCTACTTCTAAATCTCTGCCTTCTTATTTTCTATACTAATCACCATCAATTCATATTCCTATTTCCCATCTTTCTCATTCTCAAACCTTCATCACCTATTTCCCATCCTTTGCCTCCTACCCCTCTAATCCTCTCATTGCTCTCATCTTTACTTTTGACCTTCCCTGCTACTTCTCTGCATCACTGCATGCTTCTTCTGTCTCTTCTGCTCGCTTCATTTCACGTCTCCTCGCCCTCGCTTTATTGTTCCCATAATTCCTACATCAACTACCCACCTCTCTTGTCATCCCTCATCCCTTCACTCTTCCCAATGACAATCCTTTTTTCTGTTCCTTTATAGAACCATGAGAGGGAAACAGCACTCCACTGTTCAGCCCAGTATGGACACTCTGAGGTGGTTTCAGTGCTGCTTCAGGAGCTGACCGACCCCACCATGAGAAACAGCCGACAGGAGACACCTCTGGACCTGGCAGCGCTGTATGGACGACTGCAGGTCAGTGAGAATGACGTATATGTCTTCTAAACAGCCGTTATCTGACACTAAGATGTTCAGAAGTTGGGTGCTGCTTTGATCTTTTTTATTTTGAATGTTGTCCTGTGCCTCTATGGAAACAACACAATCATGGCTAGAAGTAAAAAGAATGTTTATGCAGTATTACACAGCTACAATGCAATTAATTATGAATTAACATAACTGGAACCAGTATGTTAAACATTTTTCCAGGTGTCCACTGGGGTTAACAATACTGAAAAAAACAACAACTATGGATCCATATGCTATAGCTGGATAATTATTCACATTTTTACAATCTCTATACACTCTATACATCAAATCTAGAAAGATATTGCAGCATGCTGTATGTATCTTCCAGCAACCTTCTGACCGCTTGCTCCACTGTATACCACTTTTGAGCCATGCTGCATTTATTTTATAGATCAAGTATGTTTTATATTCCTCTCAATCTCTATTGCCATCCTCTCTCTGCAAAACACAGCCTGCAGTTCATCCTAAAAGTCACTAATTGTTTTGTCACGTGACTCTTGGTTGAAGCTGAGTCAGACATGTCTTCTCCTGAGGAGCTAAGGAGCGCATTTTTAGTCTTTTAACAGAATGTGATTAGTGCAAATGGTCTTTTATTTCTGAATGAAACATGTAGAATATAGTAATGAAGTAATTTTGATAAAATATCCTGATTTTAAGCTCAGATTTAGTTATTTTTCCTGATGGAACTGCAAATTGTATAATTTTGGCATTAAAAAAATTTAAAAACAAAAAATAAAAGCTTTATTTGTATAGCACCTTTCATACAAGGTTTGCACCTCAAAGTGCTTTACAACAAAGAAACATCCACAATATTACAAGGTAAGAACACTTAAAACATTAAAAAAACATTTAAAAAAAGACTTACACGCCTTGCCTACACTACCACAAACAGCACCACCATCACTTACCCCAGCCTCTCACCATCTGCACCAATTAAAGCGGGGTTGGTGATACAAACCCTTTTTTGAAAGAAAAGAAAAGAAAACACGCCTTTCAAACCTGCTGGTGGGTTTTGGGGTACAGAGGGTTTACAAAGCATCAAATGATGACATGTATTGTGAAAGGTGTTACTCACCTTGAGGTTTTTCACTGTGCATAAGTGTCCAAAAAAATGTGTTGTTGAAGGTGTGAGTTTGTCACCGAGGGAAGATTGTCTTGAAATCTGGAGAAATATAAACAATCCACACACTTTAGAATAAGATAGATAAAAACATATGAAACACGAAACACATTGTAAAGCGCCTTGAGTACCACTAAGGTAGAAAAAGACGCTATAAGTGCAGACCATTTACCATACCAAATGTTTTAATATAAATACGTAGCAGCATAAAATACAACTGGGAATACATGCAAAAATGACAATCAAATCTAGTTAAGGAATGCACAAGGACTACATTATCTTCTTAATGAAATAATAGCATCAAAATGAACATTGACAAACAGGTAATGTCATAGTATTGTGTGAAAATGTTATATACAAATACACATGGCATGCTTTACATGAGGAGAATATCTGTGCATATATGTGCATCAGCAATCAGCCAAAATGAATTGAAAACTATTGGCATATGGGATATCGGCTACAATCCAATATCATGCCTTCCTAAACCAGTCATGAATGATTAAAACATCATCACCACCAGCAGCCTTGAGCGCCTGAGCCATCAATGTTTACCTGACAGATTCATCCACACCTGGCTAATGAGCATGCAACAGCTTGAGGGTGAGACATGTAATGCATGTCACCCTACTAGACTTGACCTTTTGGTACATCTAGAGGGGAGAAGAAGATCTAATCTCCATAGGAGCTGCTCCATATAGAGCATTTACGGGACACTGCAGAATGATGAAAGCCTTTGTAATAAATGAGAATGTGATATAGACGTCTGCTACTGATTGATACAAGGGAAGCGTGTCGCTAACATTTAATTTGCTATGAAAATTGAATTGCGACTCCAACTGCAAATTGATAACAAAGTCATTGTGACAAGAAACTAGTTAGCAGTACTTTTCTTGTGGCTCCTACCACAAGACCCAGAATTCCTCTGCAAATAAATTAGCTTTACTTTATTTACGGATAATTTTTTGGAAAACGCATCATAACTGACCGTCAATCAAAGAAAATGCAGTGAAATACGGATATATGCAGTAGTATCTGTGGTCAAAATAAAAGAGAAACATGCTCACTCGGTTTAAAGGGTCATCAAGCATTATTATTTTGCATAATTAGAATATTTACCAGAAGGTACAGTATGAGGTCTCTAGCAAGGAAATATGGGTGATTATTGGGTGACTAAATGGAAATAAAAGGGAAGTCCTTATAATCGGCACAAGGTCCACGCTCTCCAAAACTTACCCCTTCAATATTTCCATCGACGGTCACCCGGGCCATCTCCTGGTTCATCAGTGCCCGGCCATTATCATTATCATTATCAGAACTGTTTACCTGTTTTACCGTAGACAGTGTGGGGTTGGGGAGGGCAGTGGGGGTTGGTGGTGGTGGTGGGTGGGCGTGTGGGTTGTGTGTGTGTAGGGGGTCGTGGGTGGGGGTGTCTTTATGTTTTTATTTTTTATTTTAATATGAATGTTCTGTTTTTAATCATGTGAAGCACTTTGTGCTACTTTTATGTATGAAAAGTGCTATAAAAATAAAATTTGATTTGATTTGATTTGATACTCTACCCGTTATTCTTCAGATCTTCATCTTCCTAAAATTCTTACCTGCAGAGGTCAGTTTTCAATCAGATACAGAGGTACCAAATTATGGAATGGCTTTTCTCACCTGCTAAAAAAATGTCCCTCGACAAACTGTTATAAGAGATGCTTAAAGGATCATTTAATTGCCATTTTGAAATAGTTCTTCTAATGTTATTTATGTATACATGTATTTAATTA
>OMNN01028265.1:0-25327 GCA_900302755.1 Chromis chromis | reverse complement strand
GTCAGGCCCTCATTAAAAGGCTCACTCGATTACCCCTTTTCCACCGAGAAGAACCAGGTGCTAGTTCGGTGCTTAGTTGGTTCAAATCTTGTTCCTCCTAAGAACCTGTTTGCTTTTCCATTAGCAAGGAGCCAAGTTGGAGCCACGCCATTACGTCACTGTAAAACGACTACACTTGCATCGATTACATAGCAGTTAAACAAACGCAATAAGTTGATGATAATATCTGTGTTTATCTTTATAGATGGTCTTAAGGCTGTTTGCGAGGCGGAGGTCGCCTGTTGCCTGGGCACATCCGCGATCGCGGTACTGGTGGGACACAATTGTACCGTATTTCAGCGCAACAGTTTGTGCAAAACTTCCGTGTGTCCCGGGAGTCATTCCAATACATCTGCGATCGGACCAGGGACGTCCTGGTGAAAAAGGACACAAATGACCGCTTGTGTGTCCCTTTCCACCGTTGATCGTTGGTCATGATAAGCCCGCCCCCAGCCCCTGACGTACTCGGTGCTTAGCTCTGGCCCAGCAAAGAGTTGGTGCTTGCTAAGCACCAGTTTTTAGCACCTGGAGCCGGTGCTTAGGTGGTGGAAAAACAAAGAACTGGTGCTAAGTCAGGCACTGGCTCCAAACTAGCACTGGAACCAGCTCGGTGGAAAAGGGGTATATGTCTGACAATATACAGCAAGCCTCAGGCCTGTATATGCAATAGCCTATTTCTGTAGAGGTGTTGATTTTAAAAGACAGTTGCCCTTTTTCCCTGCAATCTAGTATCAGGGCAAATATTTTCAATGTATTGTGGAAAAATGCACAGCTTTTTAGATCCATTTAGTAAAAACCAGTCGCACAGTTGTCAAAGCATACCTGTGCAATGCCAGTGACAGAGATAGGGACACCATGGCGGGTGTACACTTTGTCACTCTTCACATTTAGAGTCAGGGTGTTGAGAGTGATTCTGAGAAGGGAATAAAAGGAAAATTGGAAATGATGAGAAATAACAAAAGAAAGCAAGAATGAGGACAGAGGAAAAGTGACATGGAAGAAATTGAGACAGCAGCTATTTTTTGTTAGTCTTTACAATAACAGATGTCTAAGTCATACCAGGACTTATCTCCTTTACTTGTTGCCAAAAACATTAAAATGTTGTGTGATATGTAATAGAAAAGGGAAATATAGACTGCAAAGAGGAACACCTCTGGATCTGCTGAATACATGGCAAGACAAACACTCTTCCTCCAGCAATCATTAGAGGTGGAGAGCGGCCAAAGCCTGGAGGGAAAGAGGAGGGAGAAACACATAACATAAACATTACACTATCATTCAGTAACATGCAGCTAGTTACTCACAGAGTAAATGGTTCAAGGACATAAAAATAGCATGAGCCCACACATTATAGCAGGCTGGAAAATTCCTACCTTATTTCAAATTGTGTGTGCAGTAAATGCTGCGCAATCTCATCTCGTGACAAAACACGTAAGGACTATGATGAGTCATGTGAGTGACATATTTAGTACACAAATCTTCACTCCAGTGATCCACTTGTAAGGTAATTATGGCACATCAGTGCAGTGACCCCCTAGACTTTGAGTTTCTAACTACAGTAAAGCACCACAGAGGCTGGAGTGTTTCTGTACCCATGGGGATATTCTGGTTTTTCACATTTTCTATAAACCTTGTGCTATTGTATGAAATAAAAAATGAATTCATTACCAGACACCACCATGGCTTCATTGGGTCCACACGTGTAGAACATCTTGAGTCCTAATGTGAGACAAAGAAATGACCTTTTTAAAGAAGAGATATTTCTACAATTACCACTGGGTTACATTTGGGTTGTCTGGAGAACAGATGTATTAGAAAAATATAACTAGATAACTGAACGGCAAACAAAATGTTTATTCTTGTATTGCTGTGAACCACTGTCCAGGGTATCCACAGACAATATCAAAGAGCCCAATAGACAACCTATTTTTGAACTAGGCACTTGACTTTACTGTGGTGGTAGTTCACACCATAGGTTCACACAACTACAACTGGCATATGTCAATGTCTGTCATTATAGCTTCCGTGTTTTCACCACTCCTCCCTTTCCGAACAGCCTTAAAACGGGGGGTATTACTACGTGTTGTCAAATAGTAAATGGGGCATCAAAAACACACATGTACTCCAATAATAACGTGAGCCATGCATAGATGTTAAATGTAAATCGAATGGCCTTATGCAAAGAAAGCTAACTTGCATGCTAACGTTAGCTAGCTCTTAAAAGGCAACGGAATTGAGTCTGGGTCCGTGACATCCTTAACGCCGTCGAAAAAAGGTGTCCAGTATTTTCGCTACGACTAAACTATGTAACATAACAAAGCAATTGTTCCGGTTAACTTACCGATATCCGGTCAGCACAAATAGCAAACCTTTTAGGAATAAATCGAGATCGATTTTCTGTTGCCCTTAAGCTCCAGGAATCTCAAAAAATGTCTGTTTGGAGAGGGAGGCTTTCACTGACCACGCCCATGCTCACTGGGATAATGACGTCGCCTGTTGCCTACTAGTGGTCGACGGTGACAACTGCGCCTCCATTGTTGTAGTCATGCTATCAATCAACCAGCGGTCCCCATACGGTTTCAGCCCTGCGATGGACTGGCGACCTGTCCATGGTGTCCATAGACATATATGTCTATGATGGTGTCCCCTGCCTTCGCCCTAAGTTGGCTGGGATAGGCGGTGTACAGATAATGGATGGATGGATGGATGGATGGACTGGTTTCAAGCAAGACAATTTTCTGCAAAAGTCTTGCTTGAAACCGGACCGTGATACAAAAAAGGTTGCATTTTTTTATTTTATTTAACAACGTTTTTTGTGTATGTTTTTTTTAAAGTGTCCTAAATAAATAAAATTAGTTTTTATTGCTAAATATGTATTGTCTTTTTCGAGTCTCTCCCTCTTTTCAAAGAAGCTCCCCAGAGAGTTTTTTGTTGTTGTTTATTATTAATTTGGCAGTGGGTTAGAATTGACGAGTCTAGTGCGGGAAACGAGCACAGGCGGAAGTGACGTCATTTTTCAAAAATAAAACACCATGCAGTATAATATCTTATTTAAGTTGTTCAAGATGGTATTAAATGTTTATTTTTGTACTACCAGGACGTTACCATTTTGAAGGGCTCAAGGCCTCGGTTTCCTGCTGTCTTAGCAAAGTCTGCAGTCCCGTCTGACCCTGTATTCTGACATGATACTTTCCAATCCCTATTTGTGCCTTGAATGTCTGATTTCAAAATACAGTATGAAGTGATTATTAGTTTTATGCTGTGCTCACTTGTCTGAGATAACATCTTAAAAATGTACATTGCCTCTTTCATCAATGACTGAATAACTAAAACTACAGCAACAAATTATTGGTCAACTTTTTAAAAAATATAATAGCTAATATAACCCAGTTGTCATCTATATGGTTAATGACTGTACCAGAATAATGTCTTAGCTTACATATGTTATGTATTTAGATATGATCATTTCCACAATTAGGCTTTACAAATGGAGGTGCAGTACACTACACAAATTAAAAAATGACTTCAACACTGATTTAAACATGTCTTCTCTCCATGGCAGGAAATCAGAATGGTCATCTCTACTAACAAAATAAAACGAGTTGATCTTCTAGCTACATTAAACACCATTTAACATTTTTTAAAATCTCATATAAATAAAAATCTCTGATAAGAAGAGTTAAGTTCATGTTGGGTAACCCATTACTAAAACTATTAATAAGCTGATCATCACTTAATAAACTGGACTTGCTCCTGTTTTTACACCCTGTGATCAGAAGCCTGACTTACCACTCCAACATCCTAAATTCAACTCTTATAAATTGGCATGTTTCTCCTTAGCAAATACATGCATGTATATACTGTATGCATACAAAGCCATTATTAGGATGTGTCAGTCGATTTTTTTATGGCAAAATTATACACAAACATAGACAAAAGGCCAAAATAGAAAACTTAAGAACATCTACTCACTGGGCTTTGTGGTTCATTTTCTCAAGTGTCCGCAGGTGAAGAAATCATATAAAAGGATTTACAAGCAGCTACGAAATGGATATGAGACTGTTTTTTCAAGATACAACCTAAGATATTTCAATGAAATACCAAAGGATCCAGAGGAGAGGGGCTTAACCTTCCTCTTGTGTTAGCTTTCCGTTACCAGGTTGGTTTTGATCCGTGTCTTAAATCAGCTGTAAAATACACTAAAAACAATTTTCTGACATCCAATTTGTTTCTCATCTCTTGGTTACCTTGTTAGGCTTCCTTATCCATGAAAATATTGGTTTAATATTTTGGTTTGGGCCTTTTTTGTCAGTGT
Source organism: Chromis chromis (assembly GCA_900302755.1). Lineage (NCBI taxonomy): Eukaryota > Metazoa > Chordata > Actinopteri > Pomacentridae > Chromis > Chromis chromis. Next base: position 20,973 of record OMNN01028265.1, on the reverse strand, counting down.
ACCCCTCAATTTCAATTTAAAAATGGCAATATGAACCTCAAGAGAATCATATAAATAAACAAAAGGTTGTTGTGTTACCTGACTATTACTGAGGGTTATTAGAACACATCTCTTAAATGAAGTTGTTTTATTTATTTTTTCATTTTAATATTATTAACTATAGTGACATCTATGGTGGTATGGGTCAATTTCGACCCATGTATACAGTGGCATGCAAAAGTTTGGTCAAAATTTCTGCTTTTGTGAACAATTAAACAAGTAGCTGATTAAATGATTTCCAAAATGCATGAAGTTACAGACAAATATTGAAAAGAGTGTTTCATGTTTAACTTTATGCCTTTTAAAGATCATTTCATCTTCTACTTGTTTAATTGTTCACAAAAACAGAAATTTTGACCAGGGGTGCCCAAACTTTTGCATGCCACTGTATTTAATTCAAGAAAAGGGCAAAAAAGTAATTTTTTTTCGGCAATAGACCTTTAATACAAACACAAAATGAAAAGCAGAACAAGTCATAACACAAAATATAGATTTGCAAGGTCAAACAAACAACAACCAATCAAGCAAATCTGTGTTTCTCTCATTATGAGGAGATACAGTGATGATTAGTCATTCTCTTCTGATCCCAAAAACAACTGTGATGCATCTTACTGGGTACTTTGTGCACACCAGCTGGTAAAAGTCTGGCTAATCTCTCTATTTAATTTCCACTCTCTTGCTCTGCAGCAGCGTCGCTCCTCCCAGCTCTGGGTCGGTCGGTCCTCTCAGCCAATCCTCGTGGGCAGCAGCTGCGCCTCGGTGTGGCCACGCCTACTACCCAGCCCCAACCTCGCTCTGGAAACGCTCCAACCTTATAAATCCATTGTCCGGCACACTCATACAAGTCTACGGTCGGCTTCTCTCGCCCACGAAGTACCGTTTCACTGCTCGTCTTTGTAGAACTTTTGCATCCATAATGAGGGAGATTGTGCACATCCAGGCCGGCCAGTGCGGTAACCAGATTGGTGCCAAGGTAAGATCACAAAACACTGAGAATGTGCATATTAATTTACAAAAATGTTTTTCTGTCACACTACGGGCCTATTATTCAGAACATATTCATAAAAACCTGTAGCTGATTGTTTGATTGTGCATGAAGACAAAGAGCACAGTTGGTCTCCTGCTTGGATGAAAAGTAATCCTTTCATAGAAATATATATTTAAGTATTTAAACATAGCATCTATCAGTAAATAACTCTCACGAATAAGTCAAAGTCTGCTGTTTGCACCTCTTTCATTGAATCTTGTGCACTGCGGTAACTAGTAAGTGGGTGTGGAGCAGCGGACCGTGCAGTGAACTAACGGTATAATAGGGCTCCTGCGTCTCCACGGCTTTTTGTTCACACAACACCGGGCGTGTCTGAGTCCCAGCACTGGACTGACTTCACCACACTGTATGAGGGAAATGAACACAGACAGAAAAAAACATCAGTCTATTCTCTCCTTGCCAGAGCCCTTCAGTCAGTGAACACCACACTCTGGTTTCTTTGTCTTGCACGAGCAGATATGACTGGTATTTCAGAAAATGAGTGGGAGCTGGGATTGGAGGCCTGGTTATTTTACCCCCCAAATGACAGATGGATCAATATCCCATAATGATTAGATTTTATTTCTGCACACTGTTGAGGCAGACTGCAGTTTAGGCTGTTGAGAAAGCAGAATAACTGCGAGAGGGTGTGGCATTGATAATTGGTCAAGAGAATATAACTCCTTCCTTTTTGCTGCCTTCCCTGAGAGACACCTTCTGTGGTTTTAGACTTAATATTAATTTTTTGTCATTTAAAAAAAATAGAATTTTAATTTTAATGCATTTGACAACATATTCCATTTAAAGTGGAGCCAAAGTCTGCATAGTCACTGTACAATACATCATCCACCCAGTCGTACAGAAATAATTACAGTCTGCATATTGAAGGTCTTATTTGTCTGTCTTAGTATATCCTTTTGTTTTACAACTGACAGCATATGTTTAAGTAGGACTACCCAAACCCATGCAGGAATCTGGCCCTAGTATTCAAATATACTTTAGAGTTCACACTGACAAAAGCCCATATTTTACAGGATGTAAATGTGAGAAACAGCCTTTCTTTGTAATCAATGTCTTTCCTCCCCTAGCCAAATTAGGAGTAGGGTGGGGGAGGAATGGAAGAAACAGCTGATGCACAGTGGGTGAAGTCACTGGCTTCTCAGTTAATGTGCAATTCTTGGCAATATTTGGAGAATAATTATGGAAATAAACATAACACATGCCTGTTATCTGTAATTTTATGGAATTTTCTTTAGCTCTTGAATTATAGAATGCAGGAAATAAGGTATTCATATAGGCTTAGGCAATTTTTTGGTAATGCAGTCAATTCATATCCCCCTTTTAAGCCCACAGTTTCATTTCTGTATTTTTGTTTTCCAAATTTGGTGTTGAAATAATTCCTAGTGACCTGATAGTAAGTATCCCCATTTGTGCTCCTTCCCCTGGGACTCATTGACTCAGATGTACAGTTGATATGATTGACAGAATTGTTGAAGGGCTACATGGGGGTGAATTAGGTCAGGGTGTGGCATTGCTTTTCTGCTTATTGTCCTCATTCTTTCACTGTGATTATTTTCAGTATTTGCTGATAGCCATCTATTGCATCACTGTCTATTGTCTGTCAGTGTTTTAGATGTTCTGTACCAACTCTTTATGTCTCTTTGTTCTGCTTTGCTGCAATCTCCCTCATTTTAAGAACACTCTGTCAATTTTGTTTTGCATGCTTATATTTAAATGTCATGATGCTTAGCACACAGCTGACTCCCAATCACTTAAGTACTGAGCTGCTATACAGCCTGCTTATCCAGATTACTCTAAATCCTCCTATTGCTGCTGTTGGCAGAAAATCACAGGGTGTATTACAAAGAAATGTCCAAGTTGGAAGATACCATAAAAATATATGCGTACAGATGACTTTCTCCAGTATAGTGGAGTCATAGCAGCGTACTGGATTTCATGCTAACACACTTTTAAAGATCAGAGTGTGGCCTTAAAAGAGTTAACAAGTCATGAATATAGATCTGTACACAATCAGTGTTTTCAGTGTGACTGCCTGCGAATTCAGTTTATTTTAGTTTGGCCTGCAGAGTGATCTGTAGCTTCTTTGTGCTCCATCCTTTCCCTTTAACATATGAAAGAACTGCATTCTGCTAAGTCATCAGTCGACGACTATGTGAATATTAACAGCTGCGTTGTAGGAAAAAGGTTTAGATATGGCTTGCTGAAATAGGAAACATCCTGTAATTTCCACTGAACAAAAATGCAAACCCACTGCTGTTTTACTCATTTAAAGTCTCCAGTCCCATAAACTATATGCTGATGGATAGATGCATACTTTAATTTCAAGTAACTGTCATGTGATACCCTTCATTTTGTCTGCAGTTCTGGGAAGTGATCAGTGATGAGCATGGCATCGATCCCACAGGGACTTACCATGGAGACAGTGACCTGCAGCTGGACAGGATCAGTGTTTACTATAATGAGGCCACAGGTTAGTTGTATTCCTAACAACTGATTTTAACATCAATAATAGTATTTTATATGTGCATATTTTAAGTTTTACAATTTAATTTCAAGTACAACACTAGATATTTTATCACATATATTTTGTCTTCTCTCGTACACAGATTTTATTCAATTGTATACTGTGATATTGAGCCAGTATACTTTTTTTCTTCTCTGTCTCTGTCTCTCTCTCTCTCTCTGTTGTCTCTTGTTCTCTCTCCTTTCTCATGAAGGAGGTAAATATGTGCCTCGAGCCATCCTGGTGGACTTGGAGCCTGGCACCATGGACTCTGTGAGGTCTGGACCATTTGGGCAGATCTTCAGACCTGACAATTTTGTGTTTGGTGGGTGGAATAAAGACATATCACGTGTTACTGAATGAATAAAGACTGTTATAAACAGTGGAAAAGTAACGCTTATCTGTTGTCACTTCTTCCTCTTCAGGTCAGAGTGGTGCTGGAAATAACTGGGCCAAGGGTCACTACACAGAGGGAGCTGAATTGGTGGATTCAGTCCTGGATGTGGTCCGTAAAGAGTCAGAGAGCTGTGACTGCCTGCAGGGCTTCCAGCTTACCCACTCTCTTGGTGGTGGAACTGGATCTGGTATGGGAACTCTTCTCATTAGCAAGATCCGTGAGGAGTACCCTGACCGTATCATGAACACATTCAGTGTGGTGCCTTCCCCCAAGGTAACATAGATTTGTGACAGCATATTTGGTATTTTTAGGTTTAATTTTAGTTTAATTTGCCTTGGATTCCTTCTCCAAGATCATGAGACTAAATAAAATGTGTGTATGTTTGCATCCTCAGGTGTCAGACACAGTAGTTGAGCCTTACAATGCCACCCTGTCAGTCCACCAGCTTGTAGAGAACACAGATGAAACCTACTGCATTGACAATGAAGCTCTGTATGACATCTGTTTCCGTACTCTGAAACTGACCACACCCACCTATGGAGATCTTAACCACCTAGTGTCTGCCACCATGAGTGGAGTCACCACCTGTCTGCGCTTCCCTGGTCAGCTCAATGCTGATCTTCGCAAACTTGCTGTAAACATGGTGCCTTTCCCTCGTTTGCACTTCTTCATGCCTGGTTTTGCTCCCCTGACCAGCAGGGGTAGCCAGCAGTATCGTGCCCTCACAGTTCCTGAGCTCACCCAGCAGGTATTTGATGCCAAGAACATGATGGCCGCATGTGACCCACGTCATGGCCGCTATCTGACAGTCGCTGCCGTGTTCCGTGGTCGCATGTCCATGAAGGAGGTTGACGAGCAGATGCTGAATGTGCAGAACAAGAACAGCAGTTACTTTGTTGAATGGATCCCCAACAATGTCAAGACCGCTGTCTGTGATATTCCACCCCGTGGCCTCAAGATGGCTGTCACTTTCATTGGCAACAGCACAGCTATCCAGGAGCTGTTTAAGCGCATCTCGGAGCAGTTCACAGCCATGTTCCGTCGTAAGGCCTTCTTGCATTGGTACACAGGTGAAGGTATGGATGAGATGGAGTTCACTGAAGCAGAGAGCAACATGAATGACCTGGTGTCAGAGTACCAGCAGTACCAGGATGCCACTGCTGAGGAGGAGGGTGAATTTGAGGAGGAGGCTGAAGACGATGCATAAAGATGAAAATCTCAAGGTCAAGACGTCATTGCCAAAAGAAATCAAAATCAAAAAGGAATAACAAGAAGTAACTAAGGAACCAACATAGTGTGAAGAGCATTGCTAGAATCAAACTTTAGTGTACGTTAGATATCCCTTGTCATTCGATGCAAATAAAGTTGGCAAAAGAAAACTTGTTATCCTTTCATTCATGCTTGCATATAAATGAGTCATTTGTTTGATAACACATCAACTACAATTCAGCCATTAAATTTCAATCAAATTTTCTAATTAATTTCAAGTAATTGTAAAAAAAAACAATCATGGGGGAATGTTGGTTAAGATCCATAGGTTTTTGGTGGGTACTGATGCATTCATTCACAGCTCAAAGGCTCTGTTTGAATCTTGGCCTAGGGTCTTTCTGTGGAGTCTGCATTAATTTGCATCTACCTGTGCCTGCGTGGGTTTTCTCATCAGGTGCCGGCTTCCTCCTACAGTCCAAAGACATGCTGAGGTTAATTGAAGATTCTAAATTGCCTGAAGGTGTGAATGTGAGTGTGCTTGGTTGTCTGTCTCTGTGTGGCCCTGCAATAGACTGGCGGCTTGTCCAGGGGTTACTGCCTACGCCCTAAGTCAGCTAGGTTAGGCTCGAACCCCACCCCCCACCACACCCCACCCGCGACCATGCAGAGGATAAAGCGGTGTATAGAAATTGGATGGATTCACGTAAACTTTTCTGCCGCTATGAAAAAACATTATCAGTTGTTGTTAGGTCCATGAGCATTACATTTTTTAAATAGCCTATTGAGAGGTTAAGTGCACATAATAGTCAGACCAGGTTTAGTCAGTTTTTTCTTTCTCTGCACCAAGCCACATTCTCAAAACTATCCCAGTGTGGGTAAATGGTCAATCCTAAAAGCATACTGTATGTTCATTGCACCCTAACAGCAACATAAAAAAGCATCAAAACGTGTTAGCTGATTAAAATACTGTTCTTTATGTTTAAACCAACAATATTATTTGGAATGCTTCAATTTTGGGGGGATATTAAAAAACTATATATTTCATGTTCCTGGATTTTCTGTAGAGAGTGCTACATCACATTTGGGATTATCACCATCTTCATATTTTTTGCTCTGATGCCACTGTTCATTGTAAGTAGTTTTGCTATATTTGTTCAAAATCCTTTGATAATTGTTTCATAATATGAAATACATGTAAAACGAGCTGCTGGACCTTCTACCACACAAACCCTAGGCTTTCTTCATGGTTGGTTAAACATGTTAATTTAGAGATATGAAACACAAAACTAAATCGTGTGAACTATTTTTTTCACACTAGAACCCATTTCAGGACAAGGCCTCAAAAAATAGCACCCACCTTATAGTACAATAGAAATAGAAAGCCTTTATTGTCATTATACAAAGTACAACAAGATTTAAAGAGCCACCCCCTAAGTGCACCAACAATATATGTTACAAAATATACTAAAACTCTGTAAAATTCTACGGAAAAAAGAAAAACACTACAAAACACTATTTGTAGTAGGCAGTAATATAGACATTGAAAGTGACAACAGTGTAAGTTACTTCAGTGGCAGTACAGGTTACATCCACGGGAAACATCATTTATGTTATGCTGCATATATTCCCTTGTAACACTGGCCTAGGGCGGCTGTCTATTCCACCTAACCCAGTAATCAAGCCTTGTATCAAGGATTTTATTTTTGAAAGAGCAAAGCGGAAATGGAGCTGCAACTGAACTGTGCTACAGAGTGGACTGTCCTACTACTTCTTCCTGGCAGCACTTGGCAGCAAACTAAGCCTGAATGTAATTTTAAAAACTGTTGTTGCTAAACGTGTGAGTAAATGAGATTATTTCATTTAACTATATTTATTACAATTCCCGTGGACCATACAAATCTGTATAAATTATCACGACGGACAAGTTTAACCCACTGTAATGGTATCTCCCAGTCAGCCATTCCTCCGTGGAGGTACGGCGCGGAATTTTCTGGTCCTATCAGAGACGTTTTAAGAGAGTTTTGACTAGCCAATGGCAACGCAATCCAGTGTGAGTGACAGCTGTTTTAGCCAATAGTTTGCATTGAACACGCCTCTTTTGGGCGTAATCAGTTCTTTCCAGGATGTGCATGTACTTTTTGTTTATCTCCACTTGGGCAAGCCAAGGCGTGTAAAGGTGGGTAGAGTTGTAAAATAATGTTTGACTATGAAATACATGCCAAGTTTACAATATGCATGAGTTTTACAATAGTTAGAATAATTATGCCGTGATATTAAATTGTTATACTGACGTTTGAATTTCCCAAAACTAGCGGTTAACATTTTTGTTTTCATGTCGGTCGGAAGTGGGATTGTTGCAATGTGGACAGAAATATTCATACACGTTTCATAAAAGTTGTTATCAGTGTTGATTAACGCTCTTTAGATCACTGCCACACATTGAATGTTAGCAAGAATACAACGGAAAATAATCGTTAACCAGTCAACAGTCCTTGATGAACGTTAGGCTTGAGATTATAAACTAGCCACTTAGGCTAACGTTAGCTGCATGGGACTGCTTAATAATACTTAGGCATACAAGGCTTTGTTGGCGAAATTACACGGTTACATTACAGTCTAAAGCGCAATTTATCTGTGTATATGTATAGCAGTGATTATGTCTTGCCGTCCGTTAGAAATGGATGCTACGCAGATGATCAGTGACTCAATCTTTGAGTCAGATGAGGAGGAAAGTGAAGAGACCAGTGACAATACGAGGGGACGACCAGTGGCGAAACTGTGCATCCTAAAAAATGAACATATCTCTGAGACAGGTGATTGTTAATTTACACAGTCTATCAGAAATACATGATCTTAGCTATGCGTTTCTCATAATGAATACTCTCTGTCACCCAGAGTTGCCCCTCTTTTTAGGAAATAATGTGCTGGGCCGTGACCCCAACACCTGCACCCTGCCCTTGTCAGCGGCCTCAGTGTCCAAGCAGCATGCAACCATCTGCATCTCGGTCTACAAGGGAAGAGGCTGTCACAATGAAGTGGAGATGGAGGCTTTGCTTTGGGACCTAGGGAGCATGAATGGGACCCGTAAGGGCCGCTTAAAGCTGACTCCTAATGTACGCTATGCCCTCAGTGAAGGTGACAGGTTGGTGGTGGCGGACATCCCATGTCAGTATGTCCTCTGCGGTGTGGATTCAGTTGTCTCTTCTCAAGAGGACGCGAGGACTCCAGTGAGCAAAAATCTGAGTGTAAAGGCCAGGTTGCCAGATGATTCGAGTGTAAGGGAAGGTGACACATGCACAGGCAGCAACGCATGTGTTAATGGAGATACAAAGCCTAGGGTTTCACTAAAGACAACTCCTGTCGGAGCCAGTTTCCTGACCTCTGAGCAAACTCCAACCCAGCCACAGAGGACCTTGGTCCCAGAATCTGACTCAGATGGCGAAACAGTGGAAGGAGGAGAGAGAAGATGCGTGGCTCTTGGTATGTAAATTGAGTAAATAGTCAGAGAGATTAAGCTCCTTGTTTTATATCTGATGTTTACAACTCATCTTTATTATCTTTTACAGTGTCCGATTCAGACTCCCACAAATCCAGTCCCACTTGTTCTACATTTTTGAGTCCCACAAATAAAATCGTTCCTGAGAGGTATTTATGTAACAAACAGCTTTTTTTTTATTATATGTGTATTTATAGTACTGGCATAACCAGTCCCTACAACTGTGTCACATTTTTCCAACTTTCCCCTGATTGTAATACTCGTCACCTTGTTTTCCACTGCTTTACAGTGAAGATGAAAGTCCCATCACACCATCATCCTCCACTAAAAATAGACCATACAAACATGTCAGCTTCAGCACTGAGGAGACAGATGTAGATGTGGGGCGACAGCAGCTGAAGAAAAAAAAGACACTTGAAATTGTGGATGACAGTGAAGCGGAGGAAGAAAGGGAGGAAGAAAGAGCAGCACAAGGAGGGACAAACTCAAAGGAAAGTGGACAAAATGTGACAGTGAAACAGGAAAACATTGGCCATACAGGGGAAGATGAATTAGCTGTATCTATACCAGCAGTCCTCACAGATGCTATTCCTGGATTTAACATTGACAGTGACACTGATATGGAGGGAGAGGAGGAGGAAGGGGTGGTGTCTGCAGGGCCTTTAACTTTAAATACAAACCAACAAGTTGATCAGCTACCAAATACAGTTCAGTTTCACATGGACAGTGATACAGATGTTGAAGAGGATCACGATGTCCCAGGTAAAGCTCCCAAAACCCTGCCCTCCTCTAATGAAACTACCAAACCACCTCACTGTAGTTTGGTTATTCAGCCAGAGGACATCGGCATAGACAGTAACACTGATGTGGATGAAGATGCAGATGCTGCCATGGAAGCAAAACCAACATCATTTCAGCCTGCACAGATAGCTGACTCTGCTTCTTCAAAGCAGCTACAAGATTTCCACCTAGACAGCGACACAGATGTTGATGAGGGGGAAGATGAAGGTGAATGTGAACAAGGACATGAAAACTCAAAAACAGATGAAACACTCAACAAATTAGATGTGAAGGTCATAAGGCCTGAATCTGCCCCTGCTACTCCCCATAGCCTGCATCTAGACACAGATGATGAAACTATCCCTGCCTCTACCATCAGAGAACCCACAGTAGTTGTTGCTGTCAGAGAATCATGCACCACTGCAAATGCAGGAGCTGTTTTGGATACTCTGTCTGACAGTGAGACAGATATGGAAGATAATTCTCCTGTGGGTATACCTGCTGCTGTCACAACTGGTTCAGTCTTTCCTTGTAAAACGTCAGAGGCTCTTCAGTCAGATTCGGATGCTGACACAGATGTGGATGAACCTAGCATGCCTCCTGCTGGGGACAGGGCCAATCTTGCTCACCTTAGAGTGGACAGTGATAAAGATGTGGAGGATAAGGAGGCTGGAATTGAAGAGGCAAGGAAGGACCAGATTCCTAGCCTGCACAGAGAAAATACACCTGGGTTTCTGGTTCCCCTTCTGCAGAACTGCTCTACTCCTGTACGGCTGTCAGGTAATCAGTCACTCTGTGTTCAAATGAGAACTAAATGGAACAAATTCAGGCTGCAACTAGGTGATGTGTTCTTATAGGTTGTTTTATTTGACCCACAGTCTAAACAAACCCTGAAGATGCTAACATATATGACACAGAAAAGCACTGAATCTATTTTATTGTAGCAGTATTTAATGTATACTTTCATTACCTTAGGTTTATGCATTTTTGTGAATACTTTATTTATCTCAATACAACAGTGTTAACTGCACAAACAACAACTGTGAAGAAGAGAATGATACAAATATAACATTTGTTTTTTAAAATTCAGAGACTTACCATGTTAAGAGCCAAGGTGTGACATAAAACCTTTTGATGCATTTTAATGACACAACAAGCTTGTCATGGGCAGCACGGTGCGGCAGTGGTTAGCACTGTCGCCTCACAGCTAGAAGGTCCTGGGTTCGATTCCTGACCTGAGGTCTTTCTTTCAGCTGGGATAGGCTCCAGCCCGCCCCATGACCCTACAGCAGATAAAGAGGTGTATAGATAACGGATGGATGGACAAGCTTGTCATATTATAGTGGGCTATTTATTTCACAGTTACTTCAAATGCAATCAAGGCAAAAACAAACACACAATATCCACAATAATAGATAAGTCAATAGTATAAGACCAAACAAAAAACATTGTATATTTGCATTTAAAATAGAAAGATGTCAGAATGTATGCTTATAAATGACTGTATGCTGTCATCTTTGTCTCCCAGATGCAGTAGCACCTGCTGAATCACCTGTAGGATTGTCTTCCTGTTCAGACACCCAGGAAGATGGGGACCTTGCTGTGGCTGAGACGCAGTCCTTTGTTCTTCAGATGCGAGATTGCCACAGCGGTGTGGACCCAACAAAAGCTTTTGTACTTGAGGCTTCTGATGACAGAGAAGAAGACCAGTCCAGCAGCAGGGGGAATTCTTTACAGCTGGGATTGTCTGACAGCAGTCACCTGCAGTGTCAGAACCAAGCTCTGGCCACAGAGTGCACTCAAGCTTTTGCCACTGTGGAAGGGGATGTGATTTTGGAAGATACCCAAACATGTGAAGCCATCTCAGCTGCAGACAGACTCTCTGCAGAGGATGACTCAAACTTGGAAGCTACGCAGGCCTATGCAGAAAATGAGGATTCTTCCATATGTTCAGTTGCATCTAAAAAAGAAGAAAGTCAGGTTGATTTCGCCCTACAAGCAACACAGGCATTTATTTCAGTACCCGACATTGATCCAGATGACAATACAAACGAAGATGAGGGAGAGAACACTGCTGCTACTGAGACTCCTTCCATTTCATCTACTTTTGCCTTTGCTGAAACCCAACCAATGCCTTCCTTTGTCGGAGAAAATAGTTTGGCAACAGACAATTCTGTTTGCTCTGTACAGCAAGTTAACCCCAGAACACAGACTGAAACAGAAGAGAGGGAAGAATATGGGAAGGATGCTCATCCTCAGGAGAGGCACCTCGGTGAAGCTCAGTATATGACCGCAACTCAGCCTATCTGTACAAGTGACAATGAAGAAAGCGATGAAGATTCATTTCCAGGTCTACGAAAAAGAAAAGCAAAGCCGCTGCAGCTTTCAGAGGAACAAACACAATGCCTCATTCCTTCTGGTGCTGATGAAACTCAGGCCATGGTTATAAGTGAAGATGATGAAAGTGACGATATGGACTTGATGCCAGGCCCACGAAAACGGAAAGCGAAGCAACTTGAAGAGACACAGCCTCTCACAAGTTCTGAAGTCTCTGCAGTTGAATCCCAGCCCTTACGAACATGTATTGGTGAGCAAAGTGATGAAGAGGACATGATTCCATGCCTACGAAAAAGAAAAGCAAACTCATTGCAACTTGAAGATGGACAAACACAGCCCTCCACTAGTTCTGGTGTCTCTGCTGTTGAAACCCAGCCAATAGTGACAAGTAGAGAACAGGACAGTGATGATGATGACTCAATTCCACGTCCACAAAGAAGAAAAGTAAAGCAGCTTCATCTTAAAGAAGAAGACAAACAACAGCTCCTAAATACATGTGAAGATGATGATGCAGACTCGATGCTGGGTCCACGAAAACGGAAAGCAAAGCATCTTGAAGATAAAACACAGCTCCTCACTAGTTCTGAAGTCCCTGCTGATGACGATTCTATTCCAGTTCTGCCAAAAAGAAAAGCTAAGTTGCAAATTGAAGAAGAAGAGACACCGCCATGCACAGAGTCAGAGATTTCTACTGTTGAAACTCAGCCTTTAAAGACAAAAACTGGCCTTAAGTCTCAGAAAGGAAAAGGGATAAAGTCTAAAGCAGAAAACACTAGAGCCAGTGTTAGAAATTTAAGAAAACCACAGGCAAGATCAAGAGAAGAGGAAGAGCAGGCAGAGTGTTCTGTACCTCCAAAGAGACCGGCAAGAGGGGAGAGCAAAACCTTGCAAAGTACCAAAGAATCCAGAGGAAAAGCCAGGTCTGATGATGATAACAATGAGGAAGAAGTAAAGCAGACTAAGCAGGCCCGAGGGAAAAAAAATACGAGGCAACAGAAAGATGACAATGAAGAGAAAGAAATGCTTGAAATAGAAAAAAACAAACATACTGTAAATAAAAGCCCAACAAACGAACAAGAAGAAGGTAAACAAGAGAGAGAGACAATTGAGAAGGAAGGGAAGGAGACTGATGAAAGAAAAGAGGAACAGGAGGAAATGGAAAGGCAGGATAGGAGGGAAGAAAAAGAAAAATCTGATTATGAAGGAAAAGTAAATAAAGAACAAGAAAAATGTCAAGAGGAAGAAAACAAGGAGGAAGTAGACAAGCCCAAAGTGTCTGCACGAGGTCGAAGAGCTACCAGAACTATGGCTTCCCAGGATACAACAAAGCACGAACAAGCCTCAACGACATCAACCAATGATGATTTTCCATCAAGGAGAACCAGATCTCGCTCAAACTCCTCCAACTCAGTCAGCTCAGAGAGGTCAGTGTCAACTCTAAACACTCAGGAGGGCAAGGGAAGCAGCCGAGGGAGAGGAGCAAGGCAGACCAGTAAGTCACCTCAGGCAGCCGTTGTCAGAACTAACTATCGAAGAAAAACGGTGGCTGGAGGAGTGACAGAACAGGACAGCAGTGATATCCTTCCTCAGGGAAGAAGCGGTAGGCAGCAGGGAAGAGGGAGGAAAACAGAACCTGACCCAGACTTCACCCCTGCTGTTATTAGTCAGAGTAATCCGAATTCAGCTTCCAAACCGACAGCCAGAGGCAGGAAGAGCAGGAAACTAGAGGAATCCTCCAGCGAGGTTCTCCATGAAAATGATCAAGAGAAGACAGACTCTCAGCCGACTAGGGCCACTAGAGGGCGACAGCAAGCCAGTGCAAATGGTTCTGAATGTGCAGATACAGATGAGACAGACCAGTCAATTCAAGAGGAAGGATGTGTCAGTGAAGAATCACTTTTGCCTAAACGGAATGTCAGGGGCAGGAGTCAGAAAGCAGAAAGGAGTACAGCTGTGGAGGAATCAGTAACTTCTACAGTCAACAATGATGATGAGGCTTTGGATGAGGCTAAAGACAAAAGAAAAGGAAGGAAGACTGAATTGAAGGCAAATACCAAAAGAAATGATAAATCCCAAACAACAGAAGCTGCAGACAAAGAAGAGAAAGATACAACAAAAAATGAGAATTCTGCTGCTATCCAAGCGAAGAGAGCAGGTAGTACACCCAGCACTCAAGCAAAGAAGAATGCAAAAAATGTTCTCCCTGAAGTAGAGGTGAAAGAGAGTGAGAAAATAAAGGTGGAAACTGTTGAAAAGAGATCCAGAGGAAGAAAGAAGAATGAAGGGCAGGAAGAAAGTGAAGCATCTGTCACTTCCATGAGCCAGAATTCAAATGAGGAAACAACAGAGGTGACTTAATTACTTCATCCTTAAATACACATTGAAAATGTTATGGTCTTAGAAGTTGTAGTTTTGACTGAAACATTAAGGGAGAAATATAATTACACATAGTGGAGAGCTGAGTAGTATATAATTAATGTATGGAAAATTCTGTTCTCGTAAAGTGAAGCCTTTACCTTGGCCTAAGGCTTCAGTGCTTTTCTCTCTGAGTCAGCATTTCCAATCACCATAATCTATTACCATCGACGTCTCAGACTGTCTCTGTTTCCTCCACTGTTCTACAACAAGAGCAGTCTAACGTGCTCTGCATCACCAGTAATTCACTAATGAATTAAGTGGTTCCGTGATAACCCAGTCACTTCCTACTCTTACATTTTATGCTCTTTCCTTACTCCTGATCTCATAATTTTCTCTATGTTTCATGATTTGCCTTTGTTTATCTTAATTCTTTATTCTTAATTCTGCAAATTTTTTATTCCCTCTTTTTACCTATTTATCAGCCCCAGACGCCAAGCAACAGTCGATCTCGGAAGCGACAAAGTTCTGCAGGCTCCGGTCTTGTGGCAAAGACTCCTTGCTACTCTCCTGCTTCCCCGGCAGCTAGTAGGCAACTACAAGTTGCAAGCCTGGCCTACAAGGTCTGTATGTCTGTCTTAAAATATGTGCAAGAGGGTCATCTGGTCATAACAATAAGCGTACTAGAAAACATATAGTATTATGAAAATAAACTTGCACTTTTTTTCATTGAATTGGATGAGAAGATTTATACCACTGTCATAAATATCTGTTAGGTATGGAGATGGAGCCAAGCTTGATAAGCCCAACTTAGCATAGATATCAGAAGTGGGGGGAACAACTTGGATCTCTCTAAAATTAGAAAACACCCCTTTAACACCTTTAAAGCTGACTAATTAAAACACTGCTCATCTTCGTTTGATCCTCACAGAAACAATTAAAATGACATGTTGTGGTTTTGTAAGGAGTTGTGTCTCTGCAACATCATGTTGACGAAGAGGCTTTGAGGGTCTGCACTATGATTAATAAGATGTTTTTACATTTCTTTGTGCAGACTGCTAAGCTATAGAGGTGCTAATTAGTCTGTTTCTGAACGATGGATGGAGTAATGTTAGTTCCCTGTGTTTCTACTCCTAATGATAAACTAAGCAAATTGCCTGGTCACTGTAGGTCCATACATATGATGGTGACGATGGTATTTATCTTCTCAAGTAAGTCTTGAAACCATAAACCATAAATTTCATGTTTAGAGTTACAGCTGTATAATCTATCTCTGCAAAATCAAACAGTCAAGAGGAATAATCATTAAGTTTTAATCAACTACAAAAAAATGACTACATGCATAAAGCAATGCATGACAAAGCTGTACTAACAGGAACACATGAATTTTACACACTTATTTTCCACCACCTCTTACCAGTGGATGGCAGATTACCAGCAATCTGTCCAATGACACTGTTGTGATTTAACCTAGTTGTAAATCTGTCATTTTCTTAGGTGCTGTTCACAGGGGTGGTAGATGAAGCAGGGGAGAGAGTGTTGGCTCGTTTAGGAGGCAGCAAGGCTAAAGACGTAGCAGACATGAACTGTCTGGTGACCGATAAAGTGCGTAGGACTGTCAAATTCCTATGTGCTGTGGCTAAAGGTGTCCCAATCGTCACCCCTGACTGGCTGGAAAAGGTTAGTTTCTATAGCAGGAGTTAAAGATTTTGGTCCACACTAGTTCTCTCTATAAATTTATGCAAAAGTATACACAAGTGGTAAAAACACATACAGAGACATACTTAAATAGACTCTCCTCTCATCTCTTGTCTTGTCTGTCTCAGAGTGGTAAAGCTGGAAGCTTCCTGTCTCCTAATGCTTTTGTTGTGAAGGATCCGGAGCAGGAAAAGAAGTTCAGTTTCTGCCTGCAGGAGTCCCTGAGGATTGCTAGCAGTCAGCTTCTCTTACAGGTATTCACTTATGCTATTTATGTATGTGCTTATATTTTTCTCTGAGAGGTTGACAATGTAGTGTTAGAATGATATTTCCCTTGGTGGATGGCACAGGGGTGGTTTACAATATTGTGGTGAGGAATAGCAAGCTATGGTAGGAACTGAGTGATATCTGAATCATCTTCAGCATTACTTTTAGCTCAGCCCTTTTTATTGTTAAATCTTTGATAGAGTAAAGTGTTAATTATCATTACACTGTGGCTTATGGGAAGTCGTTTAACATTTACTGTTAATGTACTGGTTATGTTTTATGCATTATGTTTCTGAGGCTGCACAGGTTCATCAACACTGAAGAGGAATAGTTTGATGCAACATATAATGTTAATACAGCTAGACTTTGGGTATAGACAAGATACCAAATTCCATTTACCTTTTATGGATTTATCACCTTTCTTGCAGAGATTAAACATATATAGAAAAAGAAGTCATATTTGTTTACATGCTGTGTACTGTATCTCTTTTCCTCATTCTTTCTCTTAGGGATATAACGTCCATGTCACAAAGTCAGTGAAGCCAGACCCAGCTCAAATGAAAGACATCATTTCCTCCAGTGGAGCTAATTTTCTACCAAAGATGCCCACCACTAACAAGGTACCAATTGAGCTTAGAGCCTTTCTTATATCTCACATAAAGTACATTGACATCAAATTGTGTATGCTGTCTTCAATGTTGTCATTCCAGTGTAAATCTACTTTTATTTTCTGTCTCCTTTCTCTCTCTTAGCCTCAGACTGTTGTGATTTCCTGCGAGGAGGACGGCTTGTTGTGTGGTCCGGCTGTATCCGCATCTATCCCCGTGGTCTCTGCTGAGTTCATTCTCACAGGGATCCTTCAGCAGAAACTTGATTTTCAGCACCATATGCTCTCTCTACCTGCAGCTAACCTGCAGCCCTCTTCAGGGGGCAAAGGAAGGGGCAGGAAGAAGACTTAACACCACTGTGGTGTACTGTTGAAGACCTGCACAATATGTCACTGTGTGTCAACAAACTGGCAGTAGTGAGGCTGTCCATCATTTCTAGATTCCCTTATAACTTTGACATTAGTGGGAACATTTGTATGTGAGCTACTTGTCTAGATTTAAGAATGTATTTGCCATATGCAACAAAATGTTCATTATTATCTTGAATGTAAACACATTGCCTATGTACACTGTTAGTGCTGATGGCTGGCAAATGTTTAAATGTGAATTTTACACTTCACACTAAAATATTGTGAGCTTACCAGACAGACCCTTTCTTAATCCTGATAAGTTCTCTTGCTGATAGGTGTCAAAAATCTACTTTCAGCACAGTCTTATCTTATTACCTACATATGAAAAAACACATTTTTGCAAAGTTACTAAAGGTACAAGTAATGTTGCTGCTATGCAGGGCGAGATAATATAACTGTCCTTTCCTATCACTTTCCCTTCTCATCATCCCCTCTGCTCCAAATCCCCATTTCCACAATGATAACAATAAGCAGAGCATAAATTACTGCTGCTGAACTGCTGCTCTTCTCCATGTGTGCCAAGTGCTTAGGCTCTACCAGCCAGCCTGGCATATAACCATCATGAACTGTGAGTTATAAAAATCATGTTAGGATAGTAGAATAGCGGTGCTGATGGGTTTTGTTTTGAAATCCCTCAGCTATGGTGGTCTGTCTATTAAAAAAAAACTTGTTTACTGTCTTGATAAGTGCACTGTTGCTTTTATACTGAGATAAACCTACCCGTATGTTTGTTGTTTCATCGTCCATTGTCTCCATTAACCACCTACTCCATTAAGACTTCGTCCAGTCCTATTACCTTCAGGGAAAGCGAAATACAATTATAGGTAACTGACTGCTGATGCTGCTTCTACATCAATATCTTATGGTGTTTGTCCTTGCCATCCATTTATGAACTGTCCGTCCACTTTATGTGTACACGTCTTTATGTTTAAAAAGTCAGGCATACAAGACTCACATTTGGTTTACTCTCATGACCCACTGCAAACTTTATCCATGCTGGCGTTTTAAAGATGGATTCATTATATTGTACGCTTTAGAACTGTAGACTAGCTAATGACATAACATTTACTAATGAAAACAATAAATATTTTCTTTATGCAGATGTGTTTTGATGTTATGTATGCTTTACTTTATATTACTGGTCATTGCACTGCATAGGATGTAATATAACATTTTACACACAATTTAAAAAGTGTGTGAGAAAGTAACATTGTACTGAACAGACTGCACATCTGAACTTCTTCATTGTTATGACTGGCACGAGAAAACGAGGATTTCATTTTAGTGCACCCATTGGCAAGTGTGACTTTACTTTTTATGGCATTGTGTTGGTTAGAAAATGATCTGACCACTTTCTGAATGTTTTTATACTGTGTGAAAATAGTTATGAAATTACATGGTGGAAAGCAATCCCATCATGCACCAAAGCATCCATGTCCATCCTTTTATTATCTACCTTGGAAATCATGCCATAATGCTTCATTTGTTTATGGACGCATATCTGTGTGCTCCATCAGCATCCTGTGTGGACTGCTCCACTAATATCTCGTTAAATGAATCCTCATCAGTGCCAGATGTCTTCTGGGGTCGCAGAGTGGCCGGTGTTTCCCGACACGAGTCGATTGGCTCCGAGAGCGAGCAAGGAGCCCGACATATTCTGAATACCTCCCAAATGTTGAGACCGAGCCGTGGAGTGCTGCTCTTGTTGGGGGGGCGAGGTTGAAAGGGAGGAAGGAAGAAACGGGCATCGTTCGCACAGATTTTTCACTCTGAAGGCATCTCAGCATCACCGCAGAGTCTGCACGGCGGATCCCACCGGTCTGTTTGAGGTAGGCGAGCTGCTAAACGGCGTTTTTCCTTTACTGTAACAAACGTGCGGATGCATTTCCTAAATGAGGCTGGTGCCTGACGGGTTAAATTCTGCAGCTTTTTGGTGGGTACGCTGATCGGCTATCCGGGCTCGGAGGTGACTGATAAGACTGAGCTGCGACGTTTATGCTCCCTCCAACACATTTTACAGTGAGGAATATGCTCATCTTGACTAAATCCTTTACTGACTAAATGCAGCCGGTTCATCGGGGGCTTAGTTGATATTTTAGGTTAATTAAATTGATTCCCTCTTCCCTTAAGGCCTCTTAGATGAGAGTCAATTTATCAAAAAGAAAGAAATATAATTTGTTCTATATCTATAACACATAGGCTCAAAGGTTTAGTCCAACTCAATGAAAACAGATTATTTCACATAGCCTACTGCTTCATCACTAGAATCACATTTATTCCATTATGACCACATTCTTTATTTTAGGAATGGGCTACATGTTCTATTAACATTTTAACATCTTGGAGGATGCTCTGGCCTAAAAGCTCTCTGCGTTGTCTCCACCTGCAGTGTCCAGCTCATAGGCTGTGGCCATAACTGCATGAAGGCCCTAAACAACACAGGGCAGCAGTGATTATAGCCTATTATCAGCTTATACACTCATATCTGCATAATATGTCTATTTTTTCCCACATTTTCTCTTTTGTCACCTCTCATAGTGTGTTTGTCAATACTGCACATAGCTCTACCAACCCCCTCCTCGCCGCTCCTCCTTTATGTCCACTGATTTTAGTGCATCTGGCAGGTGCAAGCAATATGGTGGAAACCTGTCTCATCCTTTAGTTCACTGCAGTCAGTGTCATAAGAAAATAGGTTGTCAGCTGCTACAGGCTCCCCCCTGAAAGATAAACGTCAGAAAATGTACGTTTATGTTTTGCCTGACAAGATGTTCTAGTTGTTCCATGTCTTTCTGCTGTGCTGATCTGAAACATGAGAAGAGTTACGGTGATTCTTCAGAGTTTTGAATTCACCTCGTTGGAGAAGGGAAGCCTCATTGTTTTTTTTCAGTGTAAATGTGTGATTGAGTCTACTTGTAGCATGACTCCTCATCATCAGGGGGACAAGACCCCATGTTCCCTGCATCACTTATGCGAAGAAAAGGAGTAAAGTGAAAATGAAAGAGAAATGATAAAGGGTAAGGACACAGAGTTGGCTTTGTTGTTTCCCCACATCTGCAGTCGCCGAAGGCTTTTCCGCCTCTTTAAAGGCAGTGGACAAAGACCTGTCTGTCTCGCCAATAAGTAGGGAGTTTGGAGTTTGAGGGAACACAGGCACAGGCTTTGATTTCAGAGTAGGATGCACTGGCTTGGATTATATGAGATAAGGAGGAGGAGAGCGTGAAAGAGATGTGAGAAAAGGAAAGAAAGAAAGATCCAGAGAGAAATGCAGAGTAAGTGGGAAATGAGACAGATGCCCCAAGATGAAGTGAGGCAGACCTTGTAGTGACTTTGGTTCCAAATGCTCCAAATACTCACAGAGACAGAGGATTTTTAGGATTTTTTGATTCACAGATTCTGTGTAGAAACACCAGATTGTCCATGGTGACTCTGTGAAGCCAACTGCTGTGACAAACAGATGGAAAAGATTCCTGTCTCTTTTATTTTCAGCCAACCAATCCTACGCTTGCTGTATTAATTTTGTAATACAACAAATTTAAGTAACCAGTAGCATATTAAACATACAGAATATAACAAAATATACATATATAAAGACAGTGTCCTGTGTGGCACTTATTTGTTCAATAATTTTTCTCATGTACAATAAAATCAGTGGGCTTTTTAGGCTTTCTGCCTGGAGTTTTGAGTAAGAATGTGTCAGTCACAGTGCAAGGGGGTTGTGTGAAATGGCAATTCCAGTTGTCAGAAAATGACACTGCAAAATGTTAGTATATTGTTATATTAAGTTAAGGAAAACTGATGGTCTTATTAGTGTTTCTTTTAAAAAATA
>OMNN01028261.1:5947-26337 GCA_900302755.1 Chromis chromis | reverse complement strand
TAATATTTGTAAAGCACTTTGTGACCTTGTGCTGTGAAAGGTGCTATATAAATAAACTTTACTTACTTACTTACAATATTAGTGTATGACTGATAAAAAAGTGTGCGGAAATTATATTATGATGGATGTTGGTGCACATATGTGACAGCGGATGTAAACAAAGGATCAGGCTTAGGTTCTTGCCAAAACAAATTAGATAAAAATTGCCTTGATCAACTCTAATCTCGATCTCAGGATCAGGTTTGAGAAGTCCCAAATATAAATGGTAAATGGTCTGCACTTATATAGCGCCTTTTTGTACCTTAGCGGTACCCAAGACGCTTTACAATGTGTTTATCATTCACCCATTCACACACAAATGGCGGCAGAGCTTCCATGCAAGGCGCGAATCTGCCATTGGGAGCAACTTCGGGTTCAATGTCTTGCTCAAGGACACTTCGGCACGTGGGGGGACCGGGGATCGAACCGCCAACCTTGCATCTCGAATGGCTAATTTACTATTCGAATACCACCGCAGCGAACGACTATTCGAATATTCGATTAGTAGGGTACAGCCCTACAGACTTTAAGCATTCATATCCTAAGATTATATCATGCTATGTAAAAGATTTTAGGGAACTGATTCATGATTCTTACTGTATGCATGTTATTGAAAACTTTCGATTTGGTGGAATGTTTTGCTACTCATGACTCGTATAGTATGTGAAGTCTGTGCCTGATAACACTGGGTAAAAGGTGGGTTAAACCTTGGACAGGTCATCAGTGCAGACTCACACTTCTGGCCCATTTAGAATCACCAGTTAACCGAACATGCATGTCTTTGGACTTTAGGAGGAAGCTGGAGCACCTAAAGAAAACCTACACCAGCACATGCAATCTGAACACATAAAGACAACAGCCAACCAGCAGGTTTAAGCCCAGAGCCTTCTTGCTGTGAGGCCACAGTGATAACCGCTGCATCACCATCCCATCCTGCCACCACTAATATGCTTATTTGTCTTCTTGTTACATAAGAAACTCAGCCTCATGTTGCTGCATTAAGAGCCAGGAGGAAAGGGGGAAAAAAGCCAGCCAATATATCTGCCAATACCTCTATCTGTTTATGTCACCGGCTTAGCACTTATTTGTATCTAGTTTTCCTAATCCTTAGAAAAACAGATAGGAAAAAAAAGACAATTTGTAGTTTCATAGGAATTCACAGCCTGCATGTCACAAGAAGGATAGGCCGATGCTGTTACTTGATTTGATTTCACTTCATTATCAGAATATTCCTTTGAAATATGTCACATTTCCACATAAATAGCAAACATTTAACCACACAACAAAACCTAACTGCAGCCTATATTACACCAGACATCACCAATAAGTGGCTTCATCAGTTTAATCTCTGCCTTCGGAGCCGAGTCCACACAGGAACACTGAGGCCTCCTCAGAAGCCAAACTCTGATTTCACAGTTTGACAGACTGTGGAACAAACCCTTCTGCAGTCTGTTCTGTTGAGTCGGTGTCAAGGAACAGTCAAAGCATGTAGTTCCTCTGAAAAACCAAAGCCACTGTTGTGATGTTACCGCGAGTGAACGCACAAGATAAATGGCATATTTTTGAACTCAGAAAGAACCAGACTGGCTTCTGATGCTGCCTGCTTCAATGCTTAAATGGTTTACTATCTTTCTGAGGGTTAGCTAAGAGGATTGATATTATGCTTCAATTTGTGTGGTGAAAATATAAAGCTACAGCCAACAAAAATCAAAAGAATAACTGTAAGCCTGCTCCTTTTCAATGAAGCTGCAGTATGTGATCTTGCAAGAAAAGGTTCAGTTTAACTCACCAAATCTGTGTGTCCTTGAGGTCTAGTGTGCATTTCCTTTCTCGTGTGACATTTGCAAAGTTTGTTGTCTTCTTCACTGCCTTTGTTGCTGCATTGGTGTTTTTCTTGACATGTTACTGCCACCTGTTGATCAGTGGAACAAAATGAAACCCTTGGCCGGAATGTGTAAAACCCCACCTGCTCCATAGTGTTAACAGCATAGACTCAATCAGTGGCAGCTCGTCAATAGGGGGCGCTAGGTAGTAAACATAAATTACGTAGTAAAAGTAATTGTCACATTAGTTCACTCCTAAAATGTGTCTGACTTGATTTTCCAGCATTCCCATTCCATACTGACTTTATTTGGGGTTGTTTATTTGTGTGGACCTAAACACATACGTTTCTATGGCGGGGCGCCGGCCAAATGAGTGTGTATGTAGGCTCTGAAACTTTTGGCTTCCATGTGACTGAATGCTGGTCTCTAATTGGCTACTTAAAGATTCTCCTCGGGCCAATCAGCAGCTTTTTTGTGTCATTCTTCATCCAACTTGTCAATCAAAGTCACACCTCTGGCAGCGCATACGTCACTCAAACATACGGACGCCAACTGAAGAATCGGACAGCGGCAAGACGGGAGACGATGGCAGCTGAAGGAGGGGAGAGCAAACTTTATTTAACTTTGGAATAGCGTAATTATGTCACCGTTTATGCTATTGGAAAAAAAAATCCAACGGTTTTTGAAAGCTGGCGTCATTACAGTAGCTACTTTCATTCGTGCCCTCCACCCCCAAGGAAGCTCTCGAAGCAGCTGCCCCGTATGATTAAAAAAAATCACAAAAAAATGTATGCTCAGTTATTTTTTTTCTTCACTAAAACACTAAAATCAAATTCTGATTTTGTGTTTTTCTTAATTTTAAACCATCATTACACTTTTATAATAGGCAGTAAATTGTAAATAACTACCAGATATTGAAAGTTTCTTCTGAACAAATGGGCACCAGCACTCACAGGACATTTACTGACGTTTTCGTTATCAAAATAAGAAAAAAAAAAAGACCAGGCGGACATTTTGAGGCTCAGGTCTTAAGGGGTTAAGTAGTTTATTGTTATGTTGTATTACTTGCCCTCCAGTGCGCCCCCCCCAATTTTTTTTTACCACCAGCCACCACTGGACTCAATATAAAAGATGGATGTAGCCACTGTGAAGTCACCCATTGGTTTGTCCAGTACCCATACCATAATACTATGTAGTATGACAGAAGGATATGTCCCAATCCATAGTATGTCACCTGCAGTATGCCTAAATAATATACCAGGGTGTCCTCATTCATCTAGTCTTTTTTTGCAGAGCTAAAGCCAGCTTGCTTCTCTGGTCATTGTGACCCACAATCCTCTGCACAGTGTCAGATACATAAAATATGCCATTGTGTCTCGTGCGAGTAAAAAAACAACCCTGAGCAGCTGAGAGCGCCCAGACAGATGACAGCTCTTCTCACACTACAGACTGCAATGGATATGATGGTCAAAGCTTCAGGCGCGATATTATGACGAAGTAGCATGGCCCAATTAGTGTCCCATGCTCTGTAATGGCAGCTGCAGTATGTATTTTATTTTGAATGCACCCTTCAGTTATAGGTTATGAGTTTAGAACCTGGACCCGAGTGCAGCACACAGAACACAGCTAGCAGCATTATTATTATTACAGCTTGCTTAGATGAAGGTGAGGGAGGCTTGGAGGGGAATTCCTGGGGGGGATTGCAGCACCAGGCTGTATCATTAAAAGGTTTGGCTTGGGAAGGCATCCAGAAAGGCTGGTAAATTAAGTGGCAGAGGCTGGATGATGGAAGCCATGGTTTGACAAGGAGTGTGGCTCTACTGATCATTCTGAAGCTGGGGGAACTGAGCATGGAGACGTGGAGCAAAAGATTTGATCTCGGTTGTATTGTTTGAGGTGGAGGTCTGGGGAACAGGCAAGTTGGAGGGTTGAAAAGACCCATGGGAGGCAGCAAGGTAAGACTTGGTTCAGAAAGCAAAACTAGGTACTATATATGAGGAGAAGAGTTTGACCAAGGTGATACTACCATGTCTACTGGCAGAATGATCTGGTGGAGAATGCAGATCCAGGGTTTATATGCTGCAGGAACTTGATTACTGAATGAGACTTGGGTGTGTCTCATGATTGCCAGATGGGGAAAAATTGGAAACACACTCATATAACCCCCAAACAGATATAGAGAGAGAACACAGGGAGGAAACAAAAGAAAAAGGGAAAAGGAGTGAGATACTGCCACGACCATGGCATCTTGAGTTTATAATTTTGCCATTGCCAATAGCAATAGTTTTTTGAAACTGGACATGACAAGCAACGGATTGATCGAACTGAAAACTTGAGGGCACAATGGATACCCATATGGTGGCAACTTGACAGTCATTGGTTAGCCATACCCTGCTTTATCAACTATTTTGATCTCAATGGGACCATAATTTACAAAATGAACATCATGCTGTACTGGAGGAGACTTGAAACTAATGATTGAGACCATGAACTTATGAGGAAAACATTTACTGAGGTGGCAAATCAAGTGAGAAGTTACAACACTTTCTCACTTCTATATACTTCTATATAGTTGGACATCTTTTTGCAACTAGAGGAGTCGCCCCCTGCTGGCTGTTAGAAAAAAAAATGCAGGTTTAAGTTACTTCCACATTTGCTTAAGTTTTGGTAGACCATCCATCTCTTACATCCAGTGTATGGTTGAAATTAGCGCAGGCAGGGAGCCTTTAAATTCCACTTTATTGTCTATGCAAGCTAGCAACGTACCAGAAAAAGTTGTTTTTATGTACGTTTAGCATATGAAAAGGGTGGACTGGAAGGAAAAAAACTTCATTTCAGACAGTGTACAGTAGCTTCTGCTCAGGTTTTTGCAACTGGTAGAGTCGCCCCCTACTGGCTGAAAGAATGTAGGTTTAGGGCACTTTTGCATAGACCCAGATGTTATGTCCATCTTTTACATATGGTTTATGATTAATAGTGGTCGAAAACCCCATAGGGAGCCTTTAAATTCCACTTTATTGCCTGTACGAGCTGTCAGGTCACCAGTTTTGTGGTTAATTTTGAAAAAGCATGTATTTAACTGCTGCTAAGGTATTTGCAACCAATGGAGTCGCCCCCTGCTGGCCATCAGAGAGATTGCAGGTGTAAGGCGCCTTTGCATTGACCCAGATCTTACGTCCATCTTTTATATACAATTTATAATTAATAGTGGTCGGAACACCCCACAGGGAGCCTGTAAGAGCCTGCAACATACAATTTTTGTAGTTATTAAAGAAAAGGCTGTTTTTCTTGTGTCTTTAGCTGCTGCTCTGGTTTTTGCAACCGGTGGAGTTGCCCCCTGCTGGCTTTTAGCAAGAATGCGGGTTTAAGGCATTTTTGCATTGGCTTTTTGGAGACCCACATGTTTCGTCGATCTTTGATATACCATTTTTGGTTAATAGTGGTCGAAAACCCCCCAGGGAGCCTTTAAATTCCACTTTATTGCCTGTATGAGCCGTCAGGTCACCAGTTTTGTGGTTAATTTTGAAAAAGCTCTGTTGTGTATTTAACTGCTGCTCAGGTATTTGCAACCAATCGAGTCGCCCCCTGCTGGCCATCAGAGAGATTGAAGGTGTAACGCGACTTTTCATTGACCCAGATGTTATGTCCATCTTTTATTTACAATTTATAATTAATAGTGGTCAAAACACCCCACAGGGAGCCTTTAAATTCCACGTTATTGCCTATACGAGCCTGCAACATACAATTTTTGTGGTTATTAAAGAAAAGGCTGTTTTTCTTGTGTCTTTAGCTGCTGCTCTGGTTTTTGCAACCGGTGGAGTTGCCCCCTGCTGGCTATTAGCAAGAATGCGGGTTTAAGGCATTTTTGCATTGGCTTTTTGTAGACCCACATGTTTCGTCCATCTTTTGTATACAATTTTTGGTTAATAGTGGTTGAAAACCCCACAGGGAGCCTTTAAATTCCCCATTATAGCCTGTACGAGCCGTCAGGTCACCAGTTTTGTGGTTAATTTTGAAAAAGCGTGTATTTAACTGCTGCTAAGGTATTCGCAACCAATCGAGTCGCCCCCTGCTGGCCATCAGAGAGATTGCAGGTTTAAGGCGCCTTTGCATTGGCCTCACTTTTCATTGACCCAGATGTTACGTCCATCTTTTATATACAGTTTATAATTAATAGTGGTCGAAACACCCCACAGGGAGCCTTTAAATTCCACGTTATTGCCTATACGAGCCTGCAACGTACAATTTTATTAAAGAAAATGCTGTTTTTCTTCTTTCTGCTCTGGTTTTTGCAACCGGTGGAGTTGCCCCCTGCTGGCTGTTAGAAAGAATGCGGGTTTAAAGCATTTTTGCATTGGCTTTTTGTAGACCCACATGTTTCGTCCATCTTTTGTATACAATTTTTGGTTAATAGTGGTTGAAAACCCCAGAGGAAGCCTTTAAATTCCACATTATTGCCTACATGATCCCGCAAAATACTATTTTTGTGGTTATGAAACAACAAGTAGCTTCTCTAGTGTGTAGCTTATGAAAGATGCAGACTGGTC
Organism: Chromis chromis; assembly: GCA_900302755.1. Lineage (NCBI taxonomy): Eukaryota > Metazoa > Chordata > Actinopteri > Pomacentridae > Chromis > Chromis chromis. Next base: position 19,928 of record OMNN01028261.1, on the reverse strand, counting down.
AGGAGAAAAGAACAGTGATTTCAGTCGGTGTACAGTAGCTGCTGCTCAGGTTGCCACTCTATAAGCTTTTCTCACTCCGGAGGCCCCTGCTGACTAACCTTTGGATGACTTTCAAGTCCCCTGCACACAGCATTGTTATTCCTTTGTCTTTTCCCGCAGATGTCCTTTCTCTCACCACAATCAACTCGCATGCTCTCGACTCTGAGAGGAAAACAAACGTGGTATAGCTCCTCAGAAGAACCACAAACTGGGAAGTACTGTCAAAGGAACAATTTGCACAACACAAAAGCTTTTGTTTCCAGCCCTTTGAGTAGGAGACAGGTGGTCACTGTGGGAATAACTTGGCTTTGTCTTTGAAAAAACTATAGGGACAAAGGTGTCAAGTACAGGCAAGCCACATGAACAAGAGGATTTGTGTTAAAGCACCAAGCATATAATAGGGGACGTTATATTACACTCCATCCCATTCTGTTCTACTTTATTATAGTCTCGTATTGTTAAATGTATTCGACGCGGCACATAAAATATTCCTTTTCTTTATTTTTTCATTAGTTGCAGGTATGGCACAAAAAATGGGTGATAAATCCAAAGAAATACAGTGAAAAAGAAGCCTGATCATATATAAATATAGAGCACAAAACAGAGAAGAGTGACAGGTCATCATTACAGGGTGTCGGCACAGAACAAGATAAATAACATCACTGGAACACAGCTTTCTTTCTCAACTACCTTCATATCACAGCATCAAATTTCATTATTTCCAGGGGTCATTTGAAGTGTCTTCCTTGGCTAACATCCTCTTGCTGCTACTAGTAAATAACTAGTACACGTCTGCTCCTGCCTGTGATTCTCTATCAGGTGAAACAGAAAGAGAAAGAGGAAAAGCCATCGAGAAGCAGCGGGATTCGCTCTGACACCGGAGAGACTCGTGTACCAGGAGGTGGCAGTTTTCCCACCGGTGAAGTTGTCACACCGAGCAGCCGTGCCATCAAGCAGCGACGCGCCGCTTCTTCCCTGACAGAGTAAAATGAGATCTTTGAAATGTGTCTACCACTTCCAGTTATTTAGTGCGACTGCAGTCAGCCTCCTGTCGAGAAGTCCCTCACTGCTGCCTAGCCAGTGTGTGCAAGTGAAAGAAACTCACAGCATTAAGGTGGCAATTTTACTCTCTCTCTAAAAAAAACAAAACAACCTCACTGCAGTTTTAATACGACAGACGTTTTGTTCTCGTTTCCAAATGAATACAGCCAAATTCGCCGCCAATTTTTTTCCGCCGGTGCTGGTCGTGCCTTAGCCACAATGCTCCCCCTGTTGGCACCGATTCTCTTTTGCTGAATCGATACCAAGAAAAGCAGGGTGGTGTTGCGCAGTGATAATTGGGGCCACCAGCTGCAATTTCATCACGCTAGTGCAACTGAATGGTGTTCTGGGGAGCTAAAACAGCGCGATGAATGGCACAATGTGACAAAGCCCTTCTTAGGTTGAACAGAAAATGAGAACATTTCCACTCAGAAAAGAAATGTTGGGACTGTTCCTTTTAGAAACCCTTCAAGAACTGGTGTTACGAGGTGAGAATAATAAATCTGCAGGTAATTATAGCTGTAACTAAGTGGGCAAAAGACAAAAAAAATAAAAAATCACAGTTGAATTTCAGCTCCTGAAGTGGGATCTCTTCCTCGTGTTGTTTATAATATCACAAACTACACACCCTCTAGGAATTAAGGCAATTCTTTGTTAGAAATTACATTTTTTTCTCCACATAGTCATGCTTCTACTCACATGGATAATTTTAATCAAATTTGCCAAAGAAGTGGGAAATTGTTTTAACATATTGCACGTTGCAGTAATTACGTTCAATCTGTGGCCTGCACAAACTCCGACAGACCGCATCCTTTAATGCTACAGTTAATTTAATGTAAGCACTGGGTACGCTCATGCACAACTGCATTATTCATCAATGCACGAATGAAATAACTGATTCCTTAAACAAGAATCAGATGAAACAGCATTTAAACAACTCATTGTTTGCTTCCTTGCTACTCTCAGCGCGCCACCATAACGCGACAATAGGTAATTTCCAGTTGAATTAACACCAATATGTGCCATTAATGTTACACAAAGGTGGCAAATCAAACAAATGATTTTTACAAGGCAGGGAGGTGAAGTCTAAAAGGGAAAACACAGCTTGTGTCTCTGATGTACTGCGGCTCCCACCGGCTGAATGTTTATTGCCTTTTTCCGCGCAATAAAGATCAACTTGTGCCACTTGTCTTCAGCTGTGTTAGACGAGAAAAAGGCAATTGCTAGTTTCAGTATGATGTAATGCAAAGCAACAGGGCTGACCCAAACACCTTATTTGTATTTGTTTTAGCGCCGACTTCTACGGTTTATTCTGAAGCTGCTCTTCCATCTCGAAAGACGCCTTAAAACTCCGTCGACCTCATTTGCATCTAATTTACAGAAGATCAAAAACGTCCAATATAACGGCGGCCGAGGCTTCAAAGGGGACCGAATGAGTTGAACAACAAATATGTCAAGAAAACTGACCACTTAAAGAAGATTTTGATGCGGTTAGACGACTAACTGTGCATTAACCTTTGAACTTTTTTAATTAGCAAATTAAGCGTTGATTGATTAAGGAGCTGCCACAGCACAAAGCCTGTCTGCAGAGCGATAGTGGAAAGATATGAAGGCTGACCTGTGCTCCTGCAGAAACATGATGGAACCAGTCAGCTGAGATTAAAGCAGAGCTCTGCACAATGCTCTATCTGAGGAATGTAGTTCTTATTACTGCATTGTTGTATTAGATTGCAGTACCTTGCATTCCAGTAGCGTCTAAATACTTTGAAACTGAGCTGAATAGATTCCTGAACCACGAGCAAAAAAACAAGAAAAAAGGCAATGCTGTTTCATTTTTGTAATTAAAAAATATGGCACCATCACCACAACTAGAGCAAAAAAAAACACCCACTGAATTTCCTGGGCCTGGGCTGCAGAGATGGAAAAACAAAACACTTGGCACATGTGGTCACATTAAGCTCCAGCACCCAAACTAATCTAGAAACAACTCATTTTCCCTCCTCTTAGTTTCCGAACGCTTCACACTTTTCTCCCCCCTCAACTACAGATAGCTCTCACCATCAGAGTAAAGTCGGTAAACAGTGCGAGGACGCGAGCAGCCGCACAACGCTGTTTACATATTCAAAAACGGTTAATCCCCTCCAATTGTACTTTGAAGTAGCTTAGAGGACTTTTATCAAGAAATGGAGCAGAGCTGAGAGCGTAAACTGCTCGCCGGGCTCACAGCCCCTCGTAACACACAAAGGGCAGAGGCTGACATTTAGTGTGTGGATTGCACAGAAATGGAAATCAAGGACGTGGTGAGAGCTGCAACACCGTGGAAATAAACAATGATTCCCCCCACCCGCCTTTTTTTTTTCGGTTCTGGGAAAAATCTGACAATGTTTTCGAAAACCAGAATAAAGATTATCAATTTGCATGAATGTACCCAGTGTTTAATAATGTACAAAACCATAGCAGGATAAAAAGGAGGCCTGCTGCAGTGTTTGAAAGCCTGATGTAAATACAGTATACACATAAACACTGAACTCTCTCTCAATAGTTTGACATTTTCCTCTCCTTGTGCAGATTTAGATACTAACACCGACGCCACCTGTTCATTTAATGCTCATTTTAACGCGAACCTATACCACCAGTCAGTTAGATTAGTTGAGCACAATGACTGGACACAGAGGAAAACAGCGAGTCTGGCTCCGTTCAAAAGGTTACAAAATCCAAATGCCAGCACCTCTACAGCTCACAGATCGATACGTTGGATCTCTTTTGTTTACTTCGTACAGAAACCAGGCTGAAAAAAGAACAGTTTGTGGGGTCGTGTGCCAGACAAAAACAATACAGCAACAGTTTGCGTCAATCTTTTTGAGGTGTGAAAACTTCTAATGAAATTATGTTCAACCAACAATCTACAGTGAGTTACAGGAATTAGCTTTTCCTCTATGATTAAAGGTATTTTTAATTACTAGTCTTAACTGTCTGAAATTATCCAGGCATGTTGAGATAGACGAGAGGACTTGAAATCCTAAATTCAAGGTGAAGGAAAATTAAGTTTTCAAATCAATTTTATCAAGTTACCTCAACTAGAATTTGGTTTTAAACCAATTAATGCAGAAATTTGAGTTTAAATTACACACACTATTAAGTTGATGCATCAAAACAATGGTTGCAACTTAAATAGTTTATCTAAATCAGTAAATTACATTAAAAAAATAAAAAATAATCTTGCAACCATGTATTTAATCCAGTGGTGAGGATGTACCTCCTTCACCCATCCCCTCTGGATTTTGACTGTCACTACATCAGCTAATGGATGTGCGTTTGTCCGTGGCTAGCCTGTCCGTCCTTGGGAGTTGGATCTCTCCTTCAATGTGGTTCTCCCGGAGATTTCTCTTTTCCCATGGAGTTTTTTTAGTTTTTCCTTCCCGAAGAAGGAGGGTCATAAAGGGCAGGTGATGCCTTGGATTGATCCATTGGCCTCATCGACTGTTGGACTCTTTATTACACTGTTTGTTTACTTACAACAATTATTGTTTGTTTATCAGTTCAATGAGCTCTGTAAAGCACTGTGAGACAGCTCTGTTGTGATATTGGACTATACAAAATAAATTGAAATTGAATTGAATAGGTCTCTTAAATTAGTTTTTATAGTGTATTTCTTGAGTATGTGGAGTCTGCACACCATTTAAAAGGGGTAGAAACTCATCTATAAGCTGTAAACAAACACAACATGGTTAGCCTTGAAGCCCTGATGTTAAATTGATGAATAGGTTGGTGAATACTATACATTTACTTAATATATCGAAAATCAGCCAGCACATATCATTTGTTCTGTGTGCCGTTTTTATCTCTTCAATTATTAACAACACAGTAAACCTTGATCGGTCTGACAGATTCATGCTTTAAGTGTAGCTTCCTCCAATTGGCAAATGTTTTCCCCTTCTTTAAAGAAGTAAACTTTTCCCTTGCCATCGTCTCTTGCTGGCTTGTGCCATCATTTATTTAACTTTATTTAGTTTTTTTACTTTTTATTTTAGGGATTGAAGATAGGAACTGTTATTTAGTGAGCTTTAAATGTGCTGGACGGCAGCATTTTGCTCCCTTTGGAAAGAGTCTGCCTCACTGTTCCCCCCCATATGACCAGTTTTATGCTAAGCTAAGCTAACTGGCTTCAGATCTACCAAACAAACATGAAAGGTAAGACTTTGCAATCCTCTGCATGCTTCCCAAAATGTCAAATTATTCATTTCAGGCTGGTTTCTACTGCAGGAACTTGTGGGCCTGAACCTTAGTGCATATTCCGACTGCAAGAACCGCCCCAGTAAAACCTCTTTTAGGGCCGTTTTCAAGCTAGAAAAAAATATCTCCTCCAGGGTATTTACATCTAGGTGGACCTGAAAAACTGTGATTAAGGGCTCAAAGAAGACAAATGCTCATTGGTTAACTTCGAAGAGGACATAACATAACATCCATCCAGGGTAACATACCACCAAACTTCATTGTTTTATTGGAGTTGAACTGGTGTGGGGTGTGTGTGGATGTAGGGTTAACTACATCCAGTATTTTAGATTATTTTGGTGCACTTTAAGTTAACGTCATGGCCAATCCTGATAGATCCTACACTGCAATGGAAAGAGAAAGCCGGAAAAGAGGCTGTTTCTGGAAATATTCGCATCACCTCACGTCTGCTTGAAGTTCCTGCAGTGGAAAACCATCTTTCGACCTCAACACCAAATGTGTTCTCTTATTTAAACCCGGCTGTAATGTCTTCATGTACTCTGAGGTGCAGTTACTATTAAATTCTGACCTTTGCTTCTCACCATGAACCGACCAGCTGCTCGGGGATGTAAAAGGAACAGTTGCCAAAACATCTTAACAAACTCATACTCGGTAACAGTGTCGGCTGTTCGGGGCACTTTGGCACTTTTCATTTCCTGCTATACGCCACAGGAGGATATAGCGACTAGCTAATGGATGTTTTATCTGAGCTTATATATATATTTTTGGAAATCGTGTCAAAGTCTGTGTCAAAGTCGGACGAACTTGATGTTCTCGATGTGTCCAAAACAACCTATAAAAGTCTGAAAGTTCTCATCATCAAAAGCACACAAAAACATATGTTTTAGTAAAACATTACATCTAGTAAGACTGCAAGATTAAAGAACTCCCAAGAACTCCATTTTTACATTCAGTGTGATCCTAAACTGGAAAATGAAAATGTCTGAACTCATGTAAAAAAATAAATGGATAGCAGATAACATCTGTGATGACTATGTCTCTGTAATAACATCATACAGACCATATAGTAAGGATGCCCTGAAATGTTCATCAGTCTGCTCTGTTTTGCTTAGCATATTTATCTTCTTTACATGTATCAGTTTCTTATCACACCTATTGTACACAGCTTTATGCTTCACACATGTGCACAACCCACTCAGACGAACCCAGGCTTCCACTGGAGAGGCTACATATGCTTGAACCACAACACCAAACCGAACCTCCACCTCGTCTGCATTCATGCAGATTTCATTTTTACACTCCCGACTCGACCCCTTGTCTTCCTCGGTGTCGTGTTTGCGCGATAAATTTGAATAGAACGAGTAGAAAATGGCCAGTTCGCTGTTAAATGTGGACTTGTTTGTGAAGCCTGAATTTGTGGGAGTAGGTCACGCATGTGCAGAGAAATATAAAATGGATTTTATATGTTGAGACCTTAAACTGTATGTTGTGCTTCCTGTACTCCAACATAAAACATTTATCATAAACCTTTGAATAGAGCTTCTTTAACATTTACAAGTTATACATTTACCAAATTGGTTTACTTCTTATGCTTCCATCAGCTTTGATATTTCAGCAATGCAAAGGGAGACAACAAGAAGAAAAAGGAAGTTAAGTCATCTTCAACAGAAAAAATAAGAAACAAGACACAAGTCCTCAAAACATTTGTCATAACCAACAATGAACGGAATTTTTCATTTTCTTATTTTCTCTTTTTTACAATACATTTTTTAAAAACCCCGCTGGTTAAGGTTATGGTCTCAGGTAGATCTTCCACAGTCAATCTTCACAGTTTGTGTAAAAGCAGAGAAACATTCTCGCTAGAGTAATAAAATATCATGACTATTATTATGGTCATTATTATCTTTTGATTCTCATATTGTTCCATATAAATGGTGGAGGATTTGGGGCGAGGCGTCCCACCCTAATGAGGAGCCTGCAGTCCCAGAGTTCCTACTCTCCTCCCTGTACAATGTTTTATTCAGCAGTTGTTCTTTTTCTTTTGTTAAAAAATGCTCGCCCGCAGGGAAGGAGAATTATGGGAAGAGAGAGTGGGGTATTCATTCGACGAAGTGTCTTTATCCTCCTGTATGATCTTAAACTGTCTTCCTGCACAAAAAGAAAAGGAAAAAATAAAAACAACAAAAAGATCCAGAGCCTCACTTTCACCGCTGTTTTTCCTGTTTTTTTAAAATCCAAATTGTTTCCAAAAGCTGCGCTGCCTGGTTGGCCGCCCTCACGTTGAACTATGCGTAGGCTTAGGTGCATGCACGCACACAGACACGCAACGCAGACACGCAATACACTCGCACACGCAGTCATACAGGCAACTGTCCCCATCGGGAGTAAGATCCGGGTGTAGAATGACCCTCGTACTCCCTCTGAACACGCTTGGCCTCCCCGTCAGCACTTGTGGGGCGAAAGAAACATGTAGAAAATAGCCCATCAGAGGAAACATCAACAGAGATTTGTTCGATGTTGATTAACACCCAGGCTCACGATTCGGTTTTGTAATCTGAAGGCACTTTGTTTCATGGCAGAAAGTAAAGTGGCTTCTGTTCCACAGGCAGACCGCCGACTGAATATTCGAGTCAGGCCTCGCTAATCGGACTTCCCTTCCTTCTACTACTCTGCCTGTTAATCCTCTTTCCCTCCACTCCTCCTCCCGTTAACCTCACCTCCTCTCTGCCCTCCACTCCCGGCTGTCTACACCTCTGCTGCTGTTACTGTTCTGCCACCATACCGTCGGTCGGCCACTTGGACTCGTGAGCACAGTGTTAAAAGATACATAGGCAGCTACAGGAGAGGGGTGTTGGGTGGGGGAGTGGTAAGCAGACAGAACTAAACGTTGCCAGAGTCCTTGTTTTTCTCTACAGTACAGCACCAAGCAGATAAAGAAAATGCCAAGATGTGACGTGAGGCCGGGGGCTTCGAGTGAAAAATAAGTGTCGGTGACTGGCATTTGGTGCAAGAAAAAATGAAGATAAAGATACACAGAGAAAGGTCTGATTCCGTGTGTTTGTAAGCAGGGAAAATGTTACTTCATATTCAAAAAAAGTCAGCAGTGTCTGTATTTTTCGCCGCCTTCCAAAGATTATTTCCATAGCTTCATAAAATAGTACTTGTGCTTTACAAACTGTCCTCCCCTCGACGCTTGTGAACTCTCTCCGCCTAAAGTCCAGGCTCGTCCGCCGCCCACCCCGTCTTTGTGCTCGTAAAGACGTCCCGCACCGAGGAGTGTTTACTGTAAAAGAGGTCTCTTTTTAAAAAAACATGTTGCGCATCTTCTTTATTACTTTTTGTGTAACTTTTTAAATCGCTATTTTTTCTCTCTCTCTTCCGTTGGTCCCTCCGTGGGTCTGTGGTCCGTGAGGGGGGACCCCGCTGCTTTCAGGATGCATGAATCTTTGGTGATTGGATGCCGAGGGTGTAGCTCACAGACGGTGGGTCTGAATATTCGCCTCTGAGATGACGGAGAATAGGGTCACCTCTGACCTTCCAGCAGGGTCAGCACCAAGGTGACACATAGCAGCCATATATGGGAGGATGTGGACAGAGCCTTGGCGCTGAGATCTGGACGAGAAGAGAAAGAGAATTAAGAGAAAACAACAGTAGATGTCAGTTTTATCAGTTTTTCCTGCGTAGAGGAATTTGTGGCGCCCTGTTTTGAAGGTTTAACCCTTTAAGACCTGAGCCTCAAAATGTCCGCCTGGTCTTTTTTTTCTTACTTTGATTACAAAAAGGTCAGAAAATGTTCTGTGAGTGCTGGTGCCCATTTTTTCAGAAGAGACTTTCAATATCTGGCATTTATTTACGATTTACTGCCTATTATAAGAGTTACGGTAATTTTACGGTAATTTCATCCAGTGGATTCCTGGGGGGGGGGGGCTGTAAAGCACAACCACGTTCGTATCCAAATTAAATTACCGTATCTGAATTAAATTACCGTAATGACACTATATTGGCCGTAAAGCGCAACCACATTCGTATCCGAATTAAATTACCGTATCCGAATTAAATTACCGTAATGACACTATATTGGCCGTAAAGCGCAACGACGATCGTATCCGAATTAAATTACCATATCCGAATGAAATTACCGTAATGACACTATATTGGCTGTAAAGCGCAACGTCGTTGTGCTTTACAGCCAATATAGTGTCATTACGGTAATTTCATTCTTACCCCCCCCAGGAATCAGTTGGATTTTTTTCCGATGGTGCAAACCGTGACATAATTACGGTATTCCAAAGTGTGCTTGCCCAAACGTGTCACTGGTGATGCACTAGGACTTAAAGGGTTAATCAGCACCAAAGAGCGCCAAAGTGATAAGAACTGAGAATAAAAATCAAAATCAACCCTAGTTGTGTCAACTGGGGTTTAATTTACTGAAGCATATCAGACATTTCTGTTTATGAAATGGGCCCAAATAACAGCAAAATGCACAGATTCCTGTCAAATGAGATAACACAGCCTCATTGCCTTTACTGCAGGCTTACTGTCATGTGCAGTCACCCCCCCAAAGGCTCCATCTAAACCCTGTTTAAACACTCCTGAAAAGACAAACAAGAATGTATCCCGACAGAAAGACAGAACAAAAGCACATGTGATAAGAACGGCTGGAGGGAATACTCCGAAACATGCTTTTTCAGTCTTCCTACAATTCAATTTCTTGTCTGTCCATTAAATATGAAGCTATAAGTAGGGCTTTTATGTGTTTGCTGTTTCACAATGTTTTCATTTCTGTAGCATGTCAAGTCAAAAGCTGTTATACGCAGCCAAATACAAAACTAGGCATGCACAAGCACAGAATATTACTAGTTTAGCGACCAATTATTTATGACAGAGCTACAGCATCATCACTGTTTCTGTGGCTTTTGCTGCCTTTTAGTCATTTTTTGCACTAAAGATGTAGTTAAATGTTTGAGAAGGATCTGGAACTTAATTGTGGCTCTTCCTCGGCAGTATTATGAGCAATTTTCTGATCATTTCTTACTAGTTTTGCTGAAAAGCTGCATTGAGGGGGGCTGGCTGCTCTGCCGACCACACACCTGTCACAGCACTGGACAAATTTCCCAGCGACATTGTGCTTTTTCAGTTCAGGATGTCGATACTCAGACAGCAAAAACTCTTTTCCAGCCATGCTTTGCCTGCAGGCTCTGCAATAAATATAGAATGTTGGCTGTTTTGGCTGAGAACAGAATTTATTTGACCTATGTGCATGCAGAGACTCCAGCAAGTAGGGGAGAGGGAAACCCAAGTGTTCTTTTTTAAAGTACAATTTACAGATGTTCCCTAAATGCCTCACATGCACAGAGCGGCCTCTAGTCTCCACTCATTACTGTAATGCAGCAACTCAGACAGGTGTATGACCAAATATTAGTTTAAAAAAATGAAATAAGGCATTCTAAAGTCAGATTTACATCAGTTTACATGTTTTTGGTTGTACTTGACAAATTTGAATGCTGGAATTTGTTTAAACTAGTAAATATTGTGCTATAAAACTAATGAGTTGTTTAATTACCAAGGTGGTTCAATTTGGTCACTTCAGTTTGAAGATCTGTCGCTCAGATGTACAGACATAGATGTAAAATTGATCTTGACTGATGTGCATGCAGAGACTCAAGCAGTTTAGACAGGGAGGGTGAAACCCAGCTTGTTTATTGAAACTACAATTTACAGATGTTCCCTAAATGCCTCACATGCACTGGGAAGCCTCTAGTCTCCACTCAATTACTGTAATGCAGCAGCTCAGAAAGCAGTGCGAACATAATTTAGATTAAAAACAGTAGAATAAGTAGTTCTAATGTCAGATTTACATCAGCTTTAACATTTTTGGTCGCACTTGACATGTTTCCATGCTGGACTTTGTTTAAACTAGTAAATATTGTGCTACAAAGCTAATGAGCTGCTCAGTGACCAAGGTGGTTCAGGGTTAGGGTTAGGGTCACTTCAGTTTGAAGATCGGTCGCTCAGATGTACAGTCATAAATGTAAAATTGATCTTGACGAATGTGTATTGAGAATCAAGCAGTTTAGGCAGGGAGGGTGATACCCAGCTTGTTTTTTGAAACTACAATTTACAGATGTTCCCTAAATGCCTCACATGCACAGGGAAGCCTCTAGTCTCCACTCAGTTACTGTAATGGATGTCTGACAAAACAATTGTTTGTAAAGAGTGAAATAAAGCGTTCTAATGTCAGATTTACATCAGTTTTAATGTTTTTAGTCACATTTGACACATTTCCATGCTGGACCTTTGTTTAAACTAGTAAATATTGTGCTACAAAGCTAATGAGCTGCTCATTGACCAAGGCAGTTCAATTCGGTCAGTTCAGTTTGAAGATCTGTCGCTCAGATGTACAGACATAAAAGTGGAATTGATCTTCTCATCTAACTCATGAAAGCATGACAGCAAATAAATGTCAAACTATTCCCTCGATGCACAACTAACCGGTGTGAGCAGATCCTAAAGCGGTCGCTCTGAACCGTCCTTCTTGAGTCACAAGTCACCTCTGATCAGTCCTCAGGAGATATTTCTCAATTTTTTTCCTCTTACATCACATAAAGTCATGTAAGATTCATCATGTGAGATTGAATTGCATAATTCATAACGCTACTCTGTCCTCAGCCTGGGCGACCACTCCTTAAACTCCAAATGAATTAACGTTGTCGCCTTGAATCGTAACGGATCCAAATGAGAAATAACTTATATAATAACAATCTTGCAGTAATAACAAGAATACATCTCGCAGATCCAGATCGCTCTCTTGTTGTTTCCCACCACTGTCGTGCCAAATGAGAACAGATCACCCTGATTCATCTATGGTATGTTAAATAAATATCTAAATTTGAGAAGCTCCTGGAAAGAATGTCCCTCCAGGCATAAATAACAGGAATTAAATAACTGTGTTTGTCTGCCCATCGACATCCCCTTGTCAATTGCAGGCCATTTTCTGTGTCCTGTTTTCAGTTTTTACCTTCTGTTTGTTCCTGCAGCGCAATTACAGTGCTCCACTCAGCCGGCGTGGCTATCATTCATGTGATTACAACCCTGTTGCTATGGCAACCCTGTTTTTCCCCCCACGAGACGGTAGTTCAGTGCTGCCAACTGTCTAAGATTAGATCCCCCCTCGTAAATCTCAGCCCTGTCCGGCGAAGGTAGAGTGAGAACCCGGAGCCCAGATAAGAGGGGCAGGAGAGGGGACGCAGGAGGCGGCAGGGTGGTGCTACTTACTGGGCGGTGGGTCTCGACACTCCCCTTCCTCCAGCGTGATATCATCGATGGCAATGTCTCCCTCGATGCCTGGTCCCCGGATACCTTCCAGTACGACCTGCAGAGAGTAAAACAAGTTAGTATACAGACGGGGGACACGTTAAAGACAAAACCAACATGACGTCTCATAATAAGGCTAAAAGGAACGGCTTCACTGCTCCTTGGTATTGATCCTCCGAGTCTCTGGAGCTCTACTAGAGAGCTCCAGCGCCATTCTTCCATAGGATGATCCCTCATTTGGTGTTTTGGTGACGGTGATACAGAATGCTCTCCAACATCCATCCATTTTCTTCCATTTGTGCAGAATCGAATTGTCTTGGCAGCAGACCAGGCGTCCCTCTTCCCAGCTCTTCCCGGAAGATCCCAAGGTGTTCCCAGTCCAGAGAAGATATATAATCCCCCTTCTGAGCTCTTCCCTGGAGTCTCCTCCCAGTTGAATCTTCCTGGAAAACCTCCACCACCTTAGCTGGCTTTTTTTTGTTGTTGCAGCAACTCCTTCTAAATGTCTAAGCTCCTCCTGCCTCTAAGCCTGAGCCCAGCCACCCTATGGAGGAAACTCATTTCAGCATCTCTTATCCGCTATCTCATTCTTTCGGTCTCTACCCAGAGTTCAAGGCCAAAAGAAGTTTGCTGGAACATGAAGCTGGAACATTCTTCGGCACGTTGGTCCAGTACAACACCTGCATTACCACTGTCGCTACAACAATCCATCTGTCAATCTCAAGCTCCAATTTACAGTCAAACGCGACCAAGATCCGAGATACTTAAACTCACCCCCAACTCAGAGGAAGCAATCCAACAATTTCCGGCGGAGAACCACAACTTCAGATTTGGAGGTGCTAATTGTCATCCTGGTTGCTTCACAGTCGGTTGAAAACTTGCGTAAAGTCAGGGTCTGATGAAGTCAATGAAACTACTTCATCTTCAAAAGCAGAGTTCACTCCAGAGATCCTCCTTACCTGGTTGCACCTTGAGATCCTGTCCATGATTATTACAAACCACATCGGAGCAAGGGGCAACTTTAGTGGAGTCTACCATGTTGGTGCATTCAGTTGGAATGAGATGTGGTGACTGTAAAGGCCTCAACATATGGTAAATGGTCTGCACTTATGTAGCGCTTTTATCCAAAGCGCTTTACAATGTGTTTCGCATTCACCCATTCACACACACATTCACACACCAATGGCGACAGACTTCCATGCAAGGCGCTAATCTGCCATTGGGAGCAACTTCGGGTTCAGTGTCTTGCCCAAGGACACTTCGGCAAAGATGGACTTGTTAGGAGAGCCAAGATATTTCTTGGGGACAGAAATCTGAACAAAAGAGGTGAACGTACAAGCAAAGCATCTGTGGT
>OMNN01028260.1:0-16381 GCA_900302755.1 Chromis chromis | reverse complement strand
CACACACACACACACACACACACACACACACACACACGCACACGCACACATGCACACTATGCTTAAAACATTTTCCAATATATGTGATGTGATGTGTTCAGTGATGTGAACGTGTTAAACAAACAAAGTTTAAGCACAGATCTGTGTGTGAAACATGTGAATATAAGTGCATCTTGTGCGTGGATATGTGTGTGTCTTTGTGGCTCCCACCTTCGTCCCGCCCACGCTGATGATGCGGTAGACGCTGCGGCTGGCATCGTAGAAGAAGGACACGGTGACGGCGTGTTTGCTGGCCGGCAGCCAGTTGCGTTTGGTGGCCGGGTCGATCTGGAAGACATGAGCTCTGGCGCTGAAGATGGGCTGCTCCCTTTAAGGACAGGAGAACAGAGAGTAAATTAAATCAATGTGACGGGTGATTTAATGTCATATTATATACTAAACACCATATATTTAGTATATTTAGACGGATAGGTTCCCATTCATGAAGGAACTGTGTGTTCAGATGAAGGTCTTTCAGTTTCTGACTTTGGCTGCCACCGTTTACAGCATTCATCTGTGTGTTTAATAAGAAGCAAAGTTTCTAATTCATAATGAAAATATACAGTATATTTAAAGGAAGTCAATAAACAACGTAAGTCTCTGCTTTCTTCTCTTTCTCTCTGTCACTGCAGCCACAATAGCACTAAAATCAAACCACTACAAAAGAAGCTGTAGGAAACTGCATCTATAACTATCACATGAAAGAATTACAAAACCTAATTATGACAGAATTATGACTACACTAAATGAAATAATAATAATAATCTAACCTTTATTGATCCCCTTGGGGAAATTCCTTCTCTGCATTTGACCCATCCTATTCAAAGTTAACCTTAGTGGTGCAGCGCCCAGGGAGCAGTCAGGGGTTAAGAGCCTTGCTCAAGGGCCCGCAGTGGTGGTGACTGGGACAAGCGGTGGCTCTCACTTTCCCACCTCAACCTCTTGCCAGTTAAACCGGTGACCCACCGGTTACAAGTTCGCTTCACAAACCACTAGGCCACCGGTGCCCCAAATGCTTTACTTCTAATGCTTTCTAATGCCTGATCTGCAATTCTGACACAAACTAAAGGGGATAACTGCATATATTTTAAAGCAATAACCAGTTAAGTATGTTTGAAATCAAACTCATAAGCCATTTTCTTTGTTACTTGAAACTCAAAAGCCAGTAGGATTTACACAAATTCTACTTTTTTAGATTGCATTTTTTTAAGAAACATTAAGAGAATTAAGAGTATCAGTGGTGACAATTTTCATCATAACCTTTCAAAAGGTGTTTTCTTTCCACACTGCGTTTTCTTCATGCTGATGGCAATCAATAGTGTTGTTTTCCATTATTCTGTGCCTATTATTTTCCCAGGAGTCCTAATCTCCCAGCTGATGATTTCTCTATTAAAATAATTGTGTCCTTTATTGAACTGAAGCTTACTTTACAAACAGTCTCTGTGGAAATCTAGTTTATACACTCACGTTTCATAGTGAGGAGCAGAAATAAAGGAGCTCCCCGCCTGCAAATATCTACTTTTTTGTTAGTTTGATTTTAAACGCCTAAAAAATGAAAAGTTGTTGAGGAATAACAGATGATATACTAGATTTCACATAGAAAAGATGACATGAAATAAAAAAGTTAGGTGGGGAGAGGAGTATAAGCAGACGAGCATGTGGCATCTGCTGGAGCGCACCAATCTGTGGAACTATTTTGTAATCAATCATTCTGTGCCAACGAGTCACTTTCGTCAGGAGGTAAATTTATCACCTTCAGTGTGAACTCTTCATTTGTCACTCAGCTCTGTGACAGATGGAGAGGTGAGCCCGAGGTCAAGTGTTACATGTGTCGTTTTTTAGGAGACATAAATCTGTCTGTGTGAGATGCTGCTCGCTGAGCCAGTTTCTCAGCGGAGAAACTCACCTCAGGGCTCTGAATAGAAAGATGACAACCAGACAGTCACTTTAAGTCTACAGCAAACCTCACTTTTCATTATAGAAGGGTTTGTTCTCACAAGTCAAGTTGAGCCAAGACAGTTTTATTGATGTCGCACCTTTCATACACAGGTAAACTCAATGTGCTTTAAAATTAAAATAAAAACTGATGAGATTGGAGGCAGTGGTGGCCTAGTGGTTTGTGAAGCAAACTTGTTACCAGTGGGTCGCTGGTACGAGTCCCCGGACTGGCAAGAGATTGAGGTGGGAAAGTGAGAGTGACCGCTTGTCCCAGTGACCACCACTGTGGGCCCTTAATCCCCGGGCGCTGCACTGCGGCAGCCCACTGCTCCTAGTATGTAAAGTTAAGGTTAACTTTGAATAGGATGGGTCAAATGCAGAGAAGGAATTTCCCCAAGGGGATCAATAAAGGTTAGATTATTATTAGATTATTAGATAGAAAATACATACAGACCTAAAAAATAACCACTCAGCCACACATACATAAAATATGCCTCCTACAGCATTTATACATGGATTACAGAAACGCACAAAGATACACACACATAACCTTCCAAAAGCCTGAGAGAAAAGAAATGTTTTAAGACTAACATTGAAAGAATAAGAAAATGGCATCAGAGTGACCAAATGCACCTTCATCTTATACTGGTTACATTCAGTTGACACATATTTGATGATATGGAGAAACTGATTGGCTGTAGCCAGTGAGAAGGTCGAAAATATATTCAGGAGTCACGTCATGTAGTGCTTTGTAAATGAGCAGTAATCAATACCACACTGTACCAGCAGCCAGTATAGTGTTCTCAGTACCGGTGCAATGTTTTGTATTTCCCTGGATTTCCTGCTGCAGCACTCTGAGCTGGAGCCAACAGCAACTACAGCTTTCTAAGAAAGGCCTGCAAAATTTACAGTAATCTCTTCTGCTGGAGCTGAATGCATGGAGCAATGTTTTAGAGTCAAATACCAAGAAAGACATTTGGATTTTTGTTTTGCTTTGCGCTCTCTAGCAATACTAGTTGTGGTTTTATTTTCACATCTGTCACTAAAATTCCCTCCATGATTGCACATTGAAAAAAACAGGTTCACATTGTCTCATGTCTGTCTAAAAATCAAACAGACAAGCAACATAATTAAGTCGTGTTTGAATGCTCCTGTACTTCTGTTGTCCTCGACCAATTGTGATGTTTCCGTTTTCTTTTTTAAATTATTTTTGTGTGGGAGAGTTTTTTCCTTTTATTGATAGAGACAGACAGAGTGAAATGGAGGATAGAGAGGGGAGTGACATGCAGTAAAGTGTCTTGAGCTGGACTCGAATTCATGACCACTGCTGGTGGACTGAGCCCATGTGGTATCGCCTTAACTCAGTGAGCTAAATGGCAGTTGCTTTCTTGTTGCAAAACTACCCCTAATTTTGCTTCCAGGAGAAGTTCTTCCTTGCTGAGGAGAACAATACAAGAGGAAATATTGTAAAAAAAAAAGGAAAAAAAAGAAAAAAAAGAAACCGTAACTTTTGAATTTACACCATTGATATTTCTGACTCAAACTAGCTGTGGGTTCTATGTTACCTGGATAATTGATTCATGTTTATCTGCATATGTCACAATATAAGAAAATATTCTTAGCAATTATTTTTATAATTTTGAAGACATATAAACTGACCACAGTTTAGTTGTGAATATTTCTCATTAATTTAGACATTGTTAAAAAAATTATTGTTGATGCGCTGAGCAGGGCTGCATGATATTTCATGTCAGCATCGAGTACTGCGATGGCAATTGTCACATCGCAGGAAGTGCAGTGTGAAATAATGCAACTTAACTCAAGTAGTTTTTTGTTTGTTGTGTTGTTTGCTTGGGTAAATCTGGCCTTTGAGCTCTTTATTTCACTCTTTTCAAAGTAATTTTTAGTCACATTTCTGGGCTGCTGCACTGCAGTAACTGAATGGAGACAAGAGGCTTCTCTGTGCACAGCAGCGTCTACTGTAGCCTGCATATGAGGCATTTATGGAACACTGGTAAATTACTGTGTCTATCGATAAGCAGATGCTCAGCAAGTGATGCATTTTTAGTACAATTTTATTTATATTTTGACTCTAGGAGATGCACTGAATTCAGAAGATTATTTTAAGTCTTATTTTAATGCAGATTTGTACATTAGTAGGAATATAGCACAACATGGACATAAAAGCAGTTCTCATGTGAAAGTAAACTGAAAAGATTTTGTCACTAAAATCAAACAATAATTGTGATAAATAGGGTATAATGATCTCAATCTTGATCAAGACATGATCAGTCATGATTATTCAGTTTTCTGGAAATATTTCAGCTACAGAAAGGATGATGTTGATCACAAACAGCTACTCTGTCGACTGTTGCCACTACAAAAGGCACATACATCATATGAGAAATGTTGGTTTGTACTCACAGTAAAGTCTTCACAGTAAAAAAATTTAAATCATATTGCAGCCTTTTTTAATTATTTGTTATTTTGCATGCAGATGCACTCATATAGGACTACCTCAGTCCTTCTAGAACTGACTATTTCTTTTGAAATATGGTTATACAAGAACTCTGGTGAAAATTTCAGTTTTTTTTAAATTGCAATATACACATTGAAAAAAAAACTAAATATTGCAATATCATTTTTTTTCCAAATACTGTGCAGCTCTGACTCTGAGCACCACAGCCTCTTTTATGTCCATCCTAGTGAGGTTTTACTCTCACTGGCAGGCATCTGAAAACATGGCAAGTAAAGCTAAACATCTTGGTTGCGATTTGAGAGGACTCACCCTTAAAAAGGTTACGCCATTTTCAGTAAATACTGTAGTAATTATGTAATTCTTACACTAACTAGAGGTTGTGTACAAGTCCTACATAAATACCAAACCCCCTGATATTACACACCCTCCTTTATGTTTTTGCTTTATTTTTATTCAATTTTAATGAGCTGCTGGTTTTAAATTTTAATGGAGGCGGTGTTCAGAGTCTTCCCAGCACACACAGTATTGTTCTTTGTATTTACAGCATGTATATAAATATTCTTCATATAGGGGTTATTTTTGAATGGAATCATTTCAGACAAAGCAAAAAAAAACTTCAGTTAATTAGCTTTATGGGGGAAATAAAGTCAACAATGCATACTCTGCAAATGTATTCACAGCTATGTTTCTAAACTATGCAATGAAAAAATGGAGATATCAACTTTTTTTTATAGTCTACTGAATAAGACATCTGTACTCATCATTAAAAGTAACTGATTATCATTATTGCTTAGTTTTGTTCATGTGTTGGAGTGGACAGAAATGCTCCCAGTCTCCAAATGTGATTGTGTATTCCAGAGACCTCCAGGTCACTGATGCTCTCCTGGTGTAATGAGGCTTTTGGTGCCAATGAAGCTGAAGATTTGCTAACCGCTAGCCGTCCAATTAGCCGTCCTGCTCTCCACGAAGATGAACTGCATCCACTCGCCGTGGGGACAAACCACCAAGAGAAGCTCACAGGACAAGGAGGGACTACACGGGCACTTTGGAGAATTCACACAACATTACACAGCTAATAGAGTTTGAACGGTGTTAATGTATGCAATGAGCCGTTCCCTTCGCAAGTCAATTATATACCGCGGCGACATTAATGAGGATAATGTGCGCTGGGAGCGAGCTCTGGTCTTTGTCTAAGCAAGAGAAACATCCATTTATATAGGTCAGTAACGGCTATATGAAGAATTGTTCCTGCTGGATTTGGTTGGAATTACTGAACATTTGCATACAAACAATAGTGCCGATTGTTTCAGCACAGATTGCTGAAGCTGCAGTCGACAATAGACAATAGCAGCACAGCCAAGGAAGCAGATTTAGGTGTCACTCAGGTCCAGGTTGCCTGCAGCTACAGATACAATGAATATCACTAATTTCTGATTTCAAGTTCATTAAACGTCGCAGCACTGATCTTAGGGGACAAAAATGATGAATACAGCGGTAGAGAGATTTTACATTTGTCTGTGTAAATACTATAAAATCTCCAATTTGTGGCACACTTGGCTCTTAGTATTAGATTCACTGGTTTTGTTCCTCGTCTAGAAATATCCCTTACAATTTTCACAGAGGTTAAGAAACCATGTAACAGTGTTTTTGTGGCTGGCACATAAATGGGATCTCTATGATGGTTCCCTCAAGGACTGAAAAAACAGAAAGCATGAGTATTGATTTTATGCAAAGCTACATTCAGAGCAACTCCATTAATAAATTTCCTCTGACCTTGGAGTTCAAGGTGGCTTCGTTCTGCAGAAGCCATGTGGTTGCTGAGCGTTTCTGTGAAGGCAGAAGTAAACTGGTTTGTTAAATTAGACTTGATCAGCGTTTTATAAGCAGCAGGCAGCTTAATAGTTTGCCTGAATAATTGTGAAATATTTAAACCTGGAAGCTAATTAGTTTTGTGCAGCAACTGTTTTCTAACGAGCTGCTCCACTTAATACTTGAATTTGCATTGAGCCATACGTCTTTGATATATGACCTCTTCCTATAGATCGCTTTCACTGCATGTACACTGACATCATAGCAGGAAAAGCAATTAATGAACTACTATATATAATGACTACCAAAAGAGAAGCATCAAACCTGCCTCTAACATTTTTTTAAGTGCTAGTTTTTTATGGAACTGCTGCTGCATTGATCAATCTGCTATTGCAAAAAGGTAGTTGCTACTATTAATAGAGAATAAATACAGTTATACACCGATCACGCATAACATTATGACCTCTTGCCTAATATTGTGTTGGTCCTCCTTATGTGGTCAAAAATGCTCTGAACCATTGGGCATGGACAAGAGGACCTCTTAGGGTGTCCTATGGGGTCTGGCACCAGAACGTTGGCAGTGGATCCTTTGGGTACTCTGGCTTGTGCAGTGGGGCCTCTGTCAATCAAACTTGTTCCACTGCATCCTGTTAATGCTTGATCAGAATGGGGTCTGGGAAGTATGGAAGTCAAATCAACATGTTGGGCGATTGTCATGTTCATCAATATGTTCCTGATTGTTTGATGTTTTTCCCATGTGGTGGGGTGCATTTTCCTGTGGGGGTAGGCCAGTGACATTTGGGATTTCCATCTACATAAGGGAGTGTGCTTGTTCTGGGACAATGTTTATTTGGGTGTCTAAGTCTCATCAACACGGATGGCAAAATCCAAGGTTTTCCAGCAGAACACCACATAGTACCAATATGATCAATGTTATTCACTTCACCTGTCTGTGGTCATAATGTTGTGGCTGACCAGTGTATGTCCTCCTCTTTGAGTGAAAACTGACTGTAACGGGTTTACTTTTTGTGTTATTGTGTAACATGTTCTCCATGATTCTAATGAAGGCTAATTTAAACACTCCCTGGCTACTGTATTAGTTACACCTCCTGTACAGTCTGATGTTATTCAGCAGTTAGTTCTAGTTAGCAGTGATGCTGTGTGTTGAAATGTGAAATACACTTTCAATATTCTTCCTATGTTGTGTTTTGAAATGAGGCGATCAAGACATTAGAAATACTTCTCAATATAGTTCAACTCAATGCCAATGATAAACATATAGTAAAATGATGCCTCTCTGACAACATCAGTAAAAACTGAACATTATTATCCTTGATAAGGAGTATTTATGGCAGAAATGTTGTATTTGACCTAGTTCGATTTTTCAGATGTTCCTCATAAAGCGGTCACTGAATGTATATAATTGTTTGTTGGAGTTTTTGACCATTGATTGTATAAAGATGGAGGAACCCTCCATGACACCACCCACAGATTTCCTCAACAGTGTTTTGAAGCTCAGTGCCTGAATCCTCCTAACTGCCAAGTAGGGCTTTTTCCGAGGGGTGCGCGGACCACGGACCGGAGCATGACAGCGGAGTTGGTAGGTCTGCATACTGGAACATCGGCGGTGTATTAGAGACTGGGCTACGCTCTGCGGCACATTGCAGCACGCTCCGCAGCTACCGTGATGCACAGCAGCGGCTGGCAGCGCGCTCGGCTATTCAAATATCAAAATTACTATTCGAATACCACCACAACCAATGAATATTCAGATATTCGAATATTCTGGACCAGCCCTAGTGCCAAGTAAACCAGAAAATGATCAAAGAGACTTAACAGGAGTGGAGCTGAGGTGGTCCATGCAAACGTCACTATACCATTAACTTTCAGCCTTAATAGAATTTAAATGGGTGACTTATATAAAGGTTCACCCTCTGTACAATTGTCATGACCAATGAAATTAGTTATTGAGACCAAAACTGATTTTTGTACCAACTGTAAACATGTTTATTTCTGCTGTAAAAGTTGGACATTTTAACATGGGGGTCTATGGAGATTGACTCACTTTTGGAACAGCCTCAAGTGGCCATTTGGGGAACTACAGTTTTTGGCTTAATTTTTCAGCACCAGAAGTTACACCTTGTTTGTTACCCATGAAACACCAACCAACCAACAAATAGTAAATACTGATACAAAATTATGTTTTTCAACAAGAAAACAAGCTGGGCAATGCTACAAAAAGATTTTCTTACTGAACAAAATCTAACTTCACAAAAACATCACCAAATGCTTTGGAAAACACCATGTCTGAAAAGCTTAATTTAGCTAAAGTTAAACATGAAGTTAGCACCAGTGCATCACTTGGCCATGAAAAGTCTTTTTTTTCTTACCCTGCCCATCGGTGCATAGTCATTGCGTCAGATTTCAGTGTGGGACTCATTTCTGTCACCTTTTACAGCCACTGTGCAGCTGCCCTTGAGCAAGACCACTTAAGCAATAATTTGACAAATTAAAATATGTAGCGAGTACAGAGCTGCTGAATGCACCTCAAAAAGAAGAATGTGTGTAATTCTATGAAGGCAGAAAAGCTGTTTCACTTATGAGCATGAAAAAAAGCAAATGTTCAGGATATCTCCCACCAGCTTTTCACGTAGGGGAGTTTGATCTGAGGTTTGTGGTCGACTTTAACACTTATCTCACTGTCGGGACGTAAAATCCTTCTCAAAACATCAGATATGAATCAGGCAAATTAACAACACCATGAATGCACTTAATTAGACTCAATAAAACTCATTATCTGGCTGCATAACAGATAACCAGGACTTTAAGGCAATAAGCCAATAAGCCAAAATAAATAAGAATTAACATCAAAGTGAAATGGCTTCTGTCAGGATCCCCCCTCTATCATATTCTCATCTTAATGAGAAGTGATGAGTGACTGCTCGTCAGCTCCCAGCTGTCACAGCGGATCACACAGAAATTAAAGCCCCGTCATTCATTTGGCCCGTCTTCACGTCGTGCTGTGAAAAGGCCGTCAAGCTAATCAGCTCAGACAGGATGCATCACGTTGAGGTCTGATGATATGAGCAGATTAAAAGTGGATTAAATTCCTCCTGAGGTGAAGGAGCGCAAACACAGCAGCCCGTCACAGAGGCCTTGCCTAAACCGAGGAGCACAGTCTGGATGAGCTGTAGTGTTCTTCTATACACACACCTGATCCAATTAACATGAATCTGTGTAGCTTTTAATTAAATCAGGTGTTGTGAGAGTGAAACCTTGCATGGCTGGGTAGAAGGAGACAGCTGCTCATATCTGACAGCCTGAAGGACTGTCAAAAAAAGAAAAAGAGA
This sequence comes from Chromis chromis, assembly GCA_900302755.1. Taxonomy (NCBI): domain Eukaryota; kingdom Metazoa; phylum Chordata; class Actinopteri; family Pomacentridae; genus Chromis; species Chromis chromis. Next base: position 6,766 of record OMNN01028260.1, on the reverse strand, counting down.
GAGAGAGTGCAAACAAGTGAAACGTTAAACTGAAGCTTCAGCATCATCCCAGCATCTCTAACCTGACAGGATGACGAGGCACCACATTTATGTTGACTGAAAGAACTGACTTTACAAGCCTGGTTCACACATACCATCAGCTGATGCCCTGCAGAACTAGGAAATTAAAACTTTTATTGAAATACTCACACTGAAAGGTAATTAGGTCTATTTATTAGCTCTTTTGGTGCTTTAGAACATTGTTGTCATGGAACTGTACATCTAAAATATTCCCTTTGTCTCAGAACTTTAAGGATTTCTTGTTTATGCTGGCTGAAAAGTTGAGACTAATTCTTGACCGTAAATATTGTTTGACAACAAAGATAAAATATAACAGATAAAAACATTCAAGTCTTCTACAAAACAAAAAAACATGTATACACAGCTACTGAAAAACCTAATCATCAGTACATTAAAGGTCCCATATTTTGCCCCATTTCAGCAAATTAATGAAAGTTTCATGTCCCAGAAGGTGTCCTTCAATTGTTCAGCTCAAAATACTGCAGAGATGGTTAATCTCACTGTATAACATATGGTTTCAGTTCTGTTCTAAATGGAGTCAGTAGCTTAAAATACACCCTCTTCAGGAAGAAGACTCTCTCTGCATCTGCGATTGACAGCTCAAAGCGAAACAGTTGACTACGGCAGCTGATGTGAATGAGTGTGTGAGACCAGGGTTTTCTATTGTTTCTAACTCTTTATGTAGCTGTCATCTGACATGGAAATATTGCCTAATTCACAACACGGCCATTGTTTTTAGCTCATGTGTTTGCAGTTATAAAATCTGTACTTTAGCAGTGCAGAGCAGCAGCTCTGAAAATGATCTGATGTGACTGGTATAAGGAATAGCTTACGTAAAAGTCTTCGCATCTTAACGGCTTTTATTTTACACCTCCAATTTTATATCAACCACATAACACAATAGAAATGTTTTTTTTTGTTCAAATGTGGGACCTTTAATGTAGTTTTTTTCATGTTGATTACATAACTTTGGTGCCCAGTTTATCACACTGTGTTATGCTTCATAGTCCTCTCTGCTCTCTGCATTCCAAAGTTGGATGAACTTCTTCATAATAATGACAATAACATATAAGTATTGTTCAAATAACAATAAGGCATAAAGATTTTTTTTAAGCCCTTTTTTAAAGCTCCTCCATTAAAGCTTTTCCCACCTTTCTCTCATTAACTGTAAATCTCATAACTACAGCACATAATTAAAAAAAATAGTGACTAGATATACCAAATATACGTACTCATCTACTCAAACTACAAACACAGGCCGGATATCATTTCCCTTGTAGACTTATATTCTGTCTGATGTTCTATATAACTGTATTAAAATCAGTACCTATTATTAAATGCAAAATGTAAAGAAAGTGAAGATTGGGTGGCTCAGTAGACAAGAGGTTAGGATGCAAATCATATAACAGTTCAGCCATCTGGACCTTTTTTGCATATCATACTCTTCTACTACCTTCACCTCATTTTTGTTCTGTCTCTCCACTTATCCATTAATAATTTTAGCCTGTAGCTGGTTGAAGTGGAACTTAAATTAACTACTTTATAGACTGCTGTGCACTTTAATCTATTATTGTATTCTTTGTGCATGAATTAGCTGCTCTGTTAAAGATTTACAAGTACAATACTCTCCTATGAAAAGTACTAGAGTACATGACAGCATCGGAACAGTCGGTTTCTATGCTCCACCATGCAGCAGTGTGCTGATGGTTTCTTCCTGCAGCAAGCTAAAGACCTAAATACAGTGAGAGGTCATGTGGATCAGTTATTGTAAATCTATTCCAGGTCATACATACATCCGCCCAGCCCTCCCCCACCTCCACAACCACTGCATGTTAATCATCTATGCATGAGTGAAGGGAGAACTGTATTCAGATTACACCTCAGTAATCAAAGGGGTCGACAACACGAATCATCACTCTGCTTTTATCTGCGTAAGTCTCATCGTGTAGCCCTGAAGATTCTGAAACGACCGACAGAGTCCTGAAACGTGACACTAAGAGAGGCAGCTACAGGGAGCAGCTTTTTTTTAGTCTGTTAATTTATTTTTAAATGTTGTGTACAGATTTTCATTTCAGGCAATTGGGACATTAAAATTTCACACAGCAACAACCAAACAAACTATCCTATTACCCCACTGAACCTGAAGCAGTTTCTGGACGTTTTTCTCACACACATTTTCACTCAGTGTGGGCTCATTTTTCTCTGCAATAAAAAGTCCTGCACCTCTCTAGAAACAGCACAACCACAGCTAGAAATGAATGTCTTCTGCGCAGTATACCAAAGTTATGACGCCACAATTCATAAAAAAGAAAAGTTACATTCTTTTGATTATTTATTTTACAAAAACAAAAATTTCTTCAAGTTTTCCACACGTGTTACCAATACTGGGGGGAAAAATTGTGACTCTACATACTATAGATATTTTACTGCTTACATACATTTTATTTGTTCCAATACTTCTTTTCTATCTACACAGCCTGCAGTTCAGCTGAAAAGTCTGAGCCAAGTCAGTTCTGGCTTCTCGATTGCGCTGTGGAGGGCAGAATTTTTTGTTTTTTTTACAGAATCTGGTTAGTGCAAATGGTTTATTTGAGTTAGACCTTTAAAAGAGTCATGTGGAATAAAAAGATTTTAAGCTAAGATTTTATAAGTTTTGCAAATGAACAGCACATCACAGATTAGTTAGAGGAGTTCAAGGACTGTTGGATGTTTGAAAGGTTTGAAAGGCTTAAGGTTTTTTTTTTAATCTCAGTTTCTGTTAAACGGTGTAATAACAGCCTTTTCAAACCTGCTGGTTGATTTTTGGGTTCAAGGGGTTAAAGCATTATGAGAGCAATAACAGGCCATTACATCATTACAATTACTTCCTGTGTGCTTGTAAGGATACAGTTCCTGGTTTTACTGAGGTTTAAGAGCACCACAAACATTATTTTGATTTCTTTGATCACTGAAAAAATGTGCCTGTACTTAAAAATCACAAATTAGACAAACCCATCACAGGTTCATTAGCCCACTATCTCCTCACACTGAAGCCCTCTTTACTAAACATCATACAGGAATTATTAGATATTGGATTTTTGCTGATACAGTATCCGATATTTTCCAACTCACTTTGGCAGATTGCCGATGCAGATATGTGCACATATTTTTTCCACCTAATTGCAGAGAACATGAGGTCTCTCCTGTAGTGGAATCAACATATTATGATGTCTCCTAACAGCCTGATGACCTACTGGCGGGTGCAGACATGAAATACAATATTTTTCAAATGTACACATTCACTGGGCAAAATAGGAAAATTACGTCAAATTTAAAAGATTACTATTATTACATCCAGCGCCCTTTTCACATAATGGAATTTGTGGCCCTCGATATGAAAATACACACGTTTCTCTTGATATAACCAGGTTTCAGGTAAGCTAGGACAAATAATCAGGTTATTGTCTCATCTACAATGGAAATATCAGATAAAACAAGAAATTATTTGAAAAATAACGACCAACATTTTTAGCAGACTGTAGAAAACTAATGCAAGTTACTAGACAGACTCTGTGAGCTGCTTTTGTCAAGGACAGTCGGACAGACCAGCCTGTTATTAAAAAACACTTTTTCATTTAAGGAGCTACATTCCTCAGGATTTCATTTTTAATTTGTATTCAGGGTCAGAGTGGAATAGACAGAAAAACACAGACAGGAAAAACCTAGGAGACGCAGGAGAGAAAGCTCTGCTGGGATCTGAGCCAAAGACAGGAACGGAGCTGAATTCTCAACTGTGGCTCGAACCTGAACGGCCACAGCCACTGCTCACGCCTTTCTGGGACATTTCATCTTCACTTCTGCACGTCTTCGTATTCATGCACTGCAAAAGCCTGCAGCAGAGTGTCGCAGGAGGGCTGTCACATCCTGATCATATGATGATTTAGATGCAGTGCCGACGAGCCAATAAGACTTCTGAGAGTTTGCCTTAAGAAAACCTTTACTTTATATTCCACCATTGTCAGAGGATGGGAGAGAAAAGCAGCTGAGTCTGAGCTCATGACTGAAGTTTAAGGTTTCCTCTAATCCGCAAACTCTTCTCCACATCCCCTTTAAAAGCACAGCAATGACACTAGACAGAGGGGGAGGCATGCAGCCCCGAGGCCAGCAGCCACACTCCACCCTCATGATAAATTAATTGTCATGAAGCATTCAGATGAATTTTATGGATATGGGAGCACATACAGGATGAGAGATCTGATGAAATGTTGGATGAAGCCAAACAAACAGCCCCTCTCCTCCTACAGTCTGTCTCTTGGAAAGGCTTCTGCTGAGCATGCAAGCTCATTCTCAGCTTCACAGTCACACAGATGAAATAATTCCTCGCAGGAAAAGGAAAATATTACAAGAGTATTTGGCTGCTGCCTGCAGCACAGGCCATAAACAGAGGGACTTGTATGATAACTCCATCTGGACGAGCTGGAATACAGACAGTACGAGGGCTGAGCGTTCTACAGGGAGCCATCAGAGAACAAGGAGGCTGGAATACACTTCCTCTGACCTACGTGGCTGCATTCTCTCTACAGGCCTTCACGCTCAAAGTGCTGCTCAGACATCCACGATAACGGTTCACTTCCTCTGATCACAGCGTATGTAGATTTAAACTGGCAGTGAATCTCCACCTCCAAACCCCTCTAACACGAAAAATGCAAATGTGTAGTAAAATTCTCTTTGTTTAATCAGTGTAAGGATTGATCTTAACTTCTGTTGCCTTTAAGTCCTGTTGAAAGTGTCATAAAAAAAGTGGATTACACACGAAAGCAGGGCTGCACCCTCAGAGTCAACTCAACAAAAGAAGTCAAAATCAAGTTTTTAACCTTGCTAACATGTCCATATGGTGTTTTTTATATGCTAGAAGACACAAAATGAGCATAACAAGCCGGTCAACACCAAGGCTGAGCATTTCCATCCTGAAACTGCTGGAACAAATATACTTTCATGCATAACAAATCTACAGAACCAATCCTGACAGTTTGCAGGGTGGAACTTTTTCTCATTATTCTGCTTCAAAATTGGTATCCAGTCCAAATGTTTATGGCTGGATATTCAATATTACAACTTGCTGTTGTGTAGACTAGTTTTACAGTGTTGGAGCAGAGCTGTAGGTGAGCTGGTGTGCTCAAGCTGCAGTGAAGAGCAGAGCAGGGTGAGTGGTGACAGAGGCAGGGACCTCATAGATCTGCACATTCTAGAGGAACTAACGGTGTAAAGTTACATTTAAGCCACTTTAAGGCAGGAAGTAGTAACTTTCATGGAAAAAACTTCTAAATATGCAACTCTGAAACACACAGATGGGTTTTTACCAGTTAAAACAAGTATCAGTATTATAATTAGGAGTGGATCACACATGAAATCAGAGTTGCACCCTCAGAGTCGACTCATCTGTCAGAAGAACCAAAACTCGACTGTCTCTCAGAGAATTTCTGTCAATATTTGAGCTTATTCTGTATTCATTAGAGGAGGCTATGCACTTTCTGTATTTGTTTAATATGACTTGCTGACTTGTAAAAAAGAGCAGCTGATGCGTAGACTTTCTATTCACTCAGTATTCGTTAGGCCTTCATATTATTATCTAATGTCGATAAACGCCTATAAGCAAAACAATAAGCTTACCGGATTGTAAATGTGTTGCATTTCTCTCTTTAGCTCTAACAGACAAACAGCCAGCTAATGAACACATTGCATTTTTTTTCTTTAAAATGAATTTATATCTGTTTAAATGAGCTGTTTAATATTTAAATAACAATACTGCAAGCTTGCAGTGTGTAGGGGCAGCGCAGCGGTCACTGCAGCAAAACTGGGCATGAATGGATGATGGTACATTCAGAATCGTAATGTGGACATGAAAGTGCATCAGTAATGATGCACAGTATAGAAACCATCGTCTGCAGTTGATGCATCAGTCTGAGGTGCCGACTCTGAAGATGACAGGCCTACATGAAAGTAAGTTGGCAAGTTAAGTCATTATTATAAATGAACCTCTAATTGTAGAATGCAAGTTAAAACAAAGTCAAACAACAGAGTATAAAGAGATTAATAACTAAAAAATATATATATATAGGTTATGACTGTTTCCCAGTTGTGACCAAACTGTATGTAAAATGAAAGCATTCATTCAGAAAACTTTCAGATGTGGTCTGTGTAAAGAAAAAAAACTCCCTCCATGTTCTGTTTACTCTTCTTCCTCTTTTCTGATGTGTAATTCTGCTCAGGCTGCCCTTTCAATATCACATGAATGCACTGTGGATTCTTCCCATAAGTAAAGTCTACAGAGTTGAGAGGAAAAGTTTGCAGAAGGAGCCACCGAGCACTCGAGTACCTCACAGTGGGATGGATCTGTGAAGGATAAAACCGGCACAGTGCTGAGGTGCTGCTGAGTAAGTGTGTATGACAACATCCTAGAGTCTTAAAACATTCTAGAATCCAAAAACATTGTAGAATCTGGACCTATGACAACATTCTAGACTCCACAAACATTCTACAATCCAATAACATTCTTGAATCTTGGCCTATGACAACATTCTACAATCTCAAAACATTCTAGAATCTTATAACATTATATAACCTTGGTCTATGACAACATTCTAGACTCCACAAACATTCTAGAATCCAAAAACATTCTAGAATCCAATAACATTCTTGAACCTTGGCCTATGACAATATTCTAGAA
>OMNN01028257.1:0-24047 GCA_900302755.1 Chromis chromis | reverse complement strand
CCCCCGTCTGTCTCAGCTCAACTTCCTCTCCCTGCCTTGTCTTTTTGTGGTGTTGAGGGTTAATGTAAACCAGGGCTTGTTACCCCGTAATGGGGAACTTCAGAGGGAGATGGAAGTGAGGGAGACACAATGCTAAAAGAAGAAAAAACAGACAGGTAGACCTCTGTTAGAGTGCTTAAACAACCAAACAAACTACAACCTGGGCCTGCTTTCGAAGTGTAGGACTCAGAAATCTATGTTTAGAAAGATTTATAGCTCCTGGCTTTATTAAAATACACACAGTCCTGCACCTTTGGCTTTTAGATCAGTTTAAGGACTCCGAGTCCAATGCGAGGAGATATAAACTGTGATTAATGAGCAGAAGAGAGAGTGTGTGTCACTCATCAAAGAGTCTATAAATCATTGCACACTTAAAACTGGAGAGCCAGATTCCTTCACACTGATAACAAGCGGTCATCCCATTACTTTCAAACATCAAAGGGGGGCAGGAGCTGAGTTGCAGGAGCCCTCTTCCCCCTCATTCTCTCTTTCTCTCTCTCTCTCTCTCTTTCTTTGGAATGTATTTCCCTGTTTGGTAGGCGTGAGAAATCTCCCTCTGTGTGTGTATAACCTATATGTGTTTGTGTGCGTGTGTGTGTTTTGAAGCCTCAGAGGTGACATTCCTCCGTGTCAGAGCAACAGCCTCAAGTTTAAGATAACACGGCCACGGTGATCTAAGGGTGGGAATCGATTCCCCCCGGCGGCTGGCGAGGCCTGCAGGTCAGAGCTGATGGCTTTACCTTCCGCACGCAACCCGTGATGCAAAAACACAGTAATGCTCCCATAATCATCCTTAACAACCCTATGGAGAGATGTGGAGCTCCCTATAGTGAGTCCGCACTGATCCCCGTATCTTTCATCTCTGATTGGTCAAACTGATATCTGTAGCTCTCTTGTAATAACCTAATCTTACTGGAATTTTATTTCATGTGAAACATAGTAGCATTGATGCATTTATTCAGGACTGTTAAATTTATAAGATAGGGGTTTAGACGAGCAAAGACACTTATATACTTCCCTTGTAGGTTTCTTGTCTTAATGTAATCTAGTCCCTCCTTTCTTGACTACATCTAAGGAGAGATATATAAGCCCATATATTTCTTTGTTATGCACTTTTTATGCATCTTTCAAGAGGATTTATTTTCTGCAGGTTGATATTTGAGTAATAGTTGATTTCTACACAAAGCTGAAGGCCCCTGTTTCAGAAATCATTATATTTATACCATTCAGTGTTTTGGGGGGAAATAGTTTTTCTAGCATAGCCTGAATTCATCTTCATTTCAGTGGAAAACCAACCAACGTAAATCAAGATTTGAATTTTTTAAATCATTGAGGAAAAAAAAGCAAACTTGATCAGTGTACAGTGATTGTTTTCTGCTACAGGTACATGAAAATGTAATTGTGTTAATCCAGTTGTTTCGGTCTCATGTAAGACTGTAAGACTTATTTTGTGAATTCATGGTGTTTATATGTGGATAATCACTTCTTTTTGACCAGAATCTCTGGATATATGCAATTACACGGCCTATCAAGTTTGCATTATGACCCGTATCCACCCCATTTATCTGTCAAGACTCTTGGGGTAAAGCTGCTGCTGCTGCAGCACCTGCAGGAGACTCCCATGCTGACCTGTGGCTCAGAGGACATCTGGGAATATCATGAATGCCTCCCACAGCTCCAAATTCACCATGTTCAAACAGACCACCAGCTAATTATGGCTTTCCCAGATCCCTGAGCTCATGAAATCACTACAGAATAAGCCACCGGTATGAGATGTTTTCTTTTGCCCCCTCCACTGTGGTTTAGTTAACTGGGGATTCACCAAAAACCAATGAAAATAAACTCTCTACATAGGCGCAAAGTAGTGACACCATGAGAAATGAGTTTGTTTCAAAAAATCTCTGGTATTTACAACAATTTTAGTGTGTAGAAATGCACAACCCCAAACTTCATCTGATTGTTATGAAATTGACTGATTTATTTAATGCAGCATGTTACTAGAGCTTGATTGAATATCCAGACAATTAAGAGGAATCAAAGATACCTTCTTCTCTTTTATTGAGCATATTACCAAATATTCACAACACTCAAAACACACAGACTCTATCCATTCCGGGTGCTGTGCTATTCCAAAAATAAATAACTTTTATTTGAGAGGGGGAAAGGAATTTCAAACCTGTGTAGAAAAATAAATACAAAATACTTCATTTTCTGTGAAACACTGTCACAGCGACAGTGTGGAATGAATTGTCATTTTTCTCTCGTGTTTCAAAACAGAGCAGTTCGTCAGAGCTCCCTTTGTTTTTACAACATTCATAGTCGCAGTGGTCTTTCTTCATATCCGTCCTGTCTGTCCTAAGTGCTCCCTTGCAAACATTACAGTCCATGCAAAGGGAAATATGAAAAGGCTGCTTTCCTCTGAGGCCTGAAGCACAGCGGCTGAGCCTGGGCCTCAGCTGTGTTTGGCCAGCAGAAGGGTTGGCCTGATCCACTGGTTCTTCAGTCTGGGTAATCTGTGAAAGCAAAAATATTTTGGTTAAGAAAAAAATCCAATGCATAGAAATATATCTTAATGAATGTGTAGGCTATAGGTGCAGGGATGTAACCTGGTTGTGACCTGGGGTGAGCAATGTTTTCAGAGGGGAAATGCTTTGGCTATTTCCCTTGCAGCTATGTAGCATGATATGGGAATCTCACATGGCTGTTTTACAAATAATATGTAATTTGAGTTTTTGCAGTGTACATGGGCGTGTACACACTAATTTCATAGCCAAAACAAACAGGCATAATGAATAGTGGAAGAGGTTTGGGGAGGCAAGCAGGTATTGCAGCCAAACTATTCCTATTGGAACATCAGAGCTGAGTTATTACTTAGATTTCTCATTTGGGGGCTGTGCGTAAAATGCGCACAGGACCATTTTGGCACAACTCGTGTCCCTGCAGGATAAAAAGTGACAGGAGCTCAACCTACCGTGCTGTCCCATCACCAGCAGAGGTCTTGGTCCTGCTAGTGGGACGTCGTGGACAAGGACCACGAGCCCCCCATCCTCCAGACCGAGAACGCGTAGCTCAGCCGCTCGTGCGCCACGTAGCTGCAGCTGGTCCCTCGCGCGTCCAGCTCGTCGCTCTGCAGAACTTGGCACAGGAAGTCTATGTACCGGGCCGCCAGCTTCAGTGTCTGGATCTTGCTGAGTTTGTCCGACGGGAGTGTGGGAATGATCTTACGTAACGACGTGAACGCCTCGTTCAGGGACTGCGTCCGTTGTCTCTCGCGGATGTTGGCCATCACACGTTGCGTCTGTAGGTCATCGAAGGAGAGCTCTGGGCTGCTACCGGCCTCGCTGTCGCCGCTCCCGATGCTGCCTCCTCCTCCTCCTCCTCCTCCACCATCGCAGCTCTTTCTGCATTTCTTCTTCCCGGGGCTGGGACTTTCCACGTCTCCCTCCTCCTCTTCGTCGGTGCTCCTTCTTGCTTGCCGTCGCTTCCTCGCGCCTCTCCGCGGCAGCTGACGGTCGGTCTCCTCCTCACTGTTTCCAGCGCTGTCCATCGGGGGGGAGTCGTCTTCCCGCATTGTCTTAAATTAAAAAAAAAACTTTTCTGCGGCCTGTAGGACCGTTATAACCCCTGACCCAAATCCACTGAAGTGGTTACAACATCAACAAACACGACAGGTAATAAGGAGCGCGGCCTGTAGTGAGCTGTGGGCTGGTATTACGGTAAATGTCGTGCGCCACGGAGAGGGAGAGGTGTCTGCCAGACTGGGACGAGCCGAGCTCTTATAGCGGGGAGCGGGCAGGAGGATTTTGGGGAGCGCTGTGATTGGGTGAGGAGGGGTGTAACATAATACTGCAGAAGGAGAGTTCTACTTATAATATTAGGAATAGGGTTTAAGACATGGGGGCTCCTTTACACAAGACTGGAAGCATGGAGTAGTAGAATTCTTTCTCTCTGCTCCACCCAAACTTATTTCTGATCCAAACGCGCAATGCAGTTTTTCCCCTCTTGGATTTACTGCAAAATAAACAGAGCAAGTGGGATTTCTTTTACAAGGAATTAGACTACCTCGTTTCATGTTCAGGGTCATTTTTGCGCACAGTGTTAAGTGGTGTTTTGCTGTAGTTCTCCTATGCAATTACTTTTTTTGTTAGTTATGTTTTGGTTCCTAAACTCGCAATCTGCCGCCCAGAGTCTAGAAACGAGAGTTTATAAGGCTTTTCCATTTTTTTTTTGTAAAAGTTGCAACCATATTATGTCATCATGCGAGGGAATTTAGCTTGCCTTTTCTATTTTCCTATTGCAAATAACTCAAAAACACAACAGAAGTTCCTGCACAACTGAGTTGGGCCTGCAGCTTCCCTGTGCAGGTTTAGACGGCCGGGATGGGAGCAGTGGTGGCGGTGAAAAACATCAGACCCACTGAAACACAGGAGGTTGTCACAGCAGGAGGTCGCTGCTCGTATAAGCAGACCAAGGTGTTTATTTTCCCGTCAGCGGCCCCGCATTGAGGTATGCACTTAAATGGGTCTGACTCCCGCAGGGATCTCGGCACCGCGGCTCAGGTTTAAAAGGCGGCCCGTCCCAGGGAGCTCTCAGGGCGGATCCGTGCTCACAGCGGGGTCGCTAAAGGCGGTGTACGGCTGGAGCGCAATGCAAATACTGGAGGTGATAAAGATGGACCGAGGAGAGAGAGGAGGACACACAGTTGCGCATGAAACACGCACACATGACCACCCAGTTCTGGGGTCTACCGCTAGATAATCACAATCCAGCAGAAATGTGGCTGAAACTAGACCAGGCAACTTTTGGAGGTGGTCTGCGGTCTGAGTTACACACCGACAGGCCTCACCTCTGTGGGGGGAGGATGACACACGAGGAGGGCCGCAGCAGGCCCGGTTCAGTCACTTGTTATGAGGAGACACCGCCACAAGCGCCTTTAGGGCCTGGATCACCATGAGCCATCTCTGTCTTTCATCCTGCAATCCAGGAAAGCAGAGTTTCTGTCACCTCTCGGGAGTTCGTCTCACCTCCACCATATCTCTGACTCAATTTACACCTCAGTGGCAAAGATAATCTCCAGCTTCAAGCAGTGAAGTCTGGGTTTGCAATTCAAATCTGCTGCATTTTAAAGTCGCTTGTTGATAAGGCCTTCAAGGGCAAATAAACGCTGCGTAAAGCTTAAGCTGCCCTTGTTGCCACACCTGTTCAGAGTGAGCGGCAGGCCAGGTGAGGAGAGCGGCCGTGTAGCTCTCCAAGGTGCTGAAAACCACACACAGCACAACATCCTCTGTAAAAATATTTTATCCTATGTCTTCTAATAAAGGTTACATTCAAGGAGACCAATTTAAACACATCTGCCTATAAAATAGAATTGAATGTAGCCATCTAAGACCCCAAAACGCATTTTGGACATAAAACTGTGCGTAAAATATGTAACATTAGTCCTCTCCTTTGCTTTTATGCTGTTTTATTTGAAATTATATTGCAAAGCAAAGGACACAATAACATTAGGATTTAGGTTTATTTTAGGAAACAATAAGTCACATATATTAAATGAAATATCTGGAGGTGTCAGACCAAATAAATACGATAATATCATGTTGTTACTGATGTAGCTATAATTTTCCCAACAAAAGTTGTGTAGAGTCCCGAATATTTCTTTAAAACTTTCAGTCTTGTGATCTGATTTGCGTAAAAGGTCTATAGTTGGAATGAAGGTGATGAATAGCTACTGAAAGTCGTCTCTCATCCAGTTTGTTCGTTTATGTCATTGATGAAACAAGTAGTGGATCCAGTGTGGTCCAGTCTCCATGGAATATAGTTCATATTGGACCTTTCTGTCTCAGGTGTTCTCCAGCAGGTCCGTCATGAAGGAGATGTAGATGATGGCGAGGCGCAGCGTCTCGATACGGGACAGTCTCTTCTCGTAGGCGAATGTGGGAACTTTTCTCCTCAGTTCATCAAACGCCTCATTAAGGCTAAACATCCGCTTTCTTTCCCTCACGTTGGCCGCCTGCCGCTGGACCACGTTGATGATCCTCCTCCGTTTGGACCTGGTGTGTCCGTGCGTCCCGTAGTACCTCGGCGTGCCCATCACCAGATGCTCAGTGTGCACACCGTCCTCCAGGTCTCCGCTCCACGAGGAGTCATCCAGCCGCGTCTGGTTGCTCGGACTGGTCTGGGTGTCATCCACCTGCTGTTTAGGTCCTAAAGAATACTTTGGAGGAAACTCCATCAGATTCATATCACTGACAAAGTTAATTAACGTGGAGTCCACAAAGCAGCCTTGCAACTCCATATTCAGTCCCCAACTGCAGCTTCGCACAGAATATGTCACTTTTATATGTCTGATGTTCAGTCAAGTGCAAAAACCGAGGCCAATCACAGCCTTCAGACTGGCTGAAATCACTCACCAGATAAAAAGACCAAAGCAGAAGAGCATCTCAACAAGTAAATCCAACTTTCTCCAAATCCGGTCAGTGCGCGACAGGGAGAGATCCTATTTGGCTCAAGTCCAAGGACCTGTTCCTGCTGTTTTAATAAGTCGCCTATACCAGCTCGCAGCGCGACATCTTTCATGTCCCCTCCAGATCTAAATTGAGTCCATTTCTGCCGTTAGTCGGCCGGTGAGTGGGTTTAGTGAGGCTTAAAAAGGCCGAGAGGAAGCCGGAGGGTCCTGCCAATTGATGTGCTGTCTTTCTGGAGGCCCTTAATGAGCTCCTGAAGAACGGAGGCTCTTGACAGAGGGTCATACAGTCTTGTTTGCACTTTCCCCTCTGCCTCAGAGGCTAAATAATGACACTTTTATCACTTAAACCGGCCAGGGGAAGACCAAATAGAACATTCCCTAACAGTCACTACACACCACAAGCTTTTCTGTTGCAAATTAAAGCAAATAACTGTCCGTTCCCATGGCAGGACAGTGTCCACACTGCAGGGTGAGCCACTGGTACAACTGTGGACTGTAATCCTCTTCAGAGAGTGCCTGATCACTATAATTACAAAAATTGCTGAGTGGTTTTACCACCATGCTCATGTTTTACACAAGTCATCTAGAAGAAATGTGACAGGGCCAGGGTTGGGAGTTTTCTGCACATTTTACTGTTGCAAACTTAAAGTAACTGGCTTCCACTGATTATTTAATAAGTGTGGAAGTTCACACACATCTCATCATTATGTCTTAAAAAATGGGAAGAGTTTATAGTGTTTTGGAAAAACTTGTCTTACTGTTGACGTTGTTTGGTCACATGAATATTACATTGGACAACAGAATTCCCTTTTTTATACCCGCTAATGTTCTTTACTCAGATTTACCTCAAGATGACCAACAACACTGATCTGCCTGATAAATGAATTGCCAGCATCATCACCTTTTATACACGAAATTGGACCTTTTGTGGTGCAAAGTGATGTTTTGGATGTTGCTGAATTCAGCTTGTATAGCACTGGTGTGTTTACAACCCACTCACATGCTGATGAATTATTCAAGAGGCATGAAAAATGTCATTTTCAGGCTCTTATAACTGGATTGTATAACTGATCATATTAATCATTTAAAGGCAGATCAATTCACAGTATTACTTTCTATTTGGTTTGTTATTATGGGGAAGTTACGGGTGATGATGGATCCCAAAAGCAGAGATTTGCATTTCATTGAACAAGTATGTTTTGTGACCGACTAGAGAAGTTTGAACTGATGTCGATGCATCTATGTAGTGGATCTTGCAGGCATTTTGACATGTCACATTAGAATAAACCACAACAATGTGATCATGATATTCATAAACATCCAGTTTCTTTTTGATTTTACTGCTGGTTCAGTAAACACACTTCTGAACCACTTACGTCAAGGAAAAATACCAACAACTCTTTGTCTTTTTGCTATTTAAAGTGCCTTTAAATGCATTCCTGTGCTCATTATTCCATATACACAAAAGTTTGAATGTATGTGCTTTGTTTACACTCACCAACCTCAGTGTATCTTCTCCATCTTCCTCCTCCGCTGCTTCTTCTTCTTCTTCCTCTCACTCTCTGTTTTCCTGGCAGGCAGATAAACATGATGGGACATTCCGGCAGTTGTCTTGGAAACACTGAGAAAGCACAGCTGGGCGGGAGAATATGAGGTAATCTCACCCTGGGGCTGCTTAGTAAATATTGGTCTTAAATAAGGAGTAAAACCCCAAAAGAATCACACAAACACACACACGGCGACACATACACACACCTACAGGGGTTTATCCCAATTTAGTTCGAGTCAGGAGGACAGACCTTCACACAGACACTCATAATGGCCCATTTCCTGCTCTGCTCAGTTATTACTGGTTACACGGAGTGAAATTAATGATGGTTTGCGGTGCGACTAAATGTTTACGGATGTAAACAGTGGAGGTTTGACAGATACAGACTCAGTGTGAAACCGAACCCTTTGTCGGAAAGCGTTTAAAGCTGGTTTCAGTTTAGAATTTGAGTGAATCAACTCCAATTATCCAAATACCGCACTTGAGTTAACAAATTGCACATGCATTATCTTATATTGCATGACACAAATTGGATATTGAGCCCATAAATCAACATAATGCCTCAGCAAATGTGAGTAGGCAGCTTGGAAAAAGCCGATTTAGTCTCCTGTGGGTTGGGAAAGACAATTTTATTAATTTCACGATTGAAGCGGATTTAAAAAAAATAGATTTTTATATGTATTTTTACACTGAAGTGGCTGTCATTTATTAGCTTTGATCACCAGAGAACAGCATGTGTCCAGTGTGCAGCTCCAGAGCGGCCCATAGCCGTTCTCACCATGTAAATCTGTCTTCCTGCTCCTCCTCTGGATGTGTCCTCAGTGAGCTGTATGAGCTCGGCCAAATCTCGCCCACTACCACTGTAAATCTGAAACTGGACACTTCTCTCTCTCACTCTTTCTTTCTTTCTTTCTTTCTCCCTGATGCTGACTCCTCCTCAGGTTTTTTTTCCCTTTCTTGCTGAAATGTTTCTCTCCACATCTCTCTCACTTTCTGTGCTTGTTTTCTCCACAGTGATCTTATGTAGGTACAGAACATCCTTCACGCTGTCACTCTCTGGCTGCAAATTATCAAAGTTAAACAGTTAAAGTTGAGAGCAGATATATGAAGATCTTGCGTGCACGGAAGAATAATTACACTGCAAACCAACAAACCCCTTTTCTGCAGTCATGTCAATACAGCAAACCAGAATATGAGAGGGGGGGAGTCAAAGGGAGACAGAGGGAGTAAGGAAGATGTGTTTAACTCCTGACCTATCTGCCTCTTCTTCATTGTGTCACTCTGACTCTCTCCTCTTCCCCTCTTCCTCTCTTCCACACCCTGGAGCTGACTCATTGGTTCACTCGTCCCGCCTTCCGCAGCATCTCGCCCTCTGATTGGCCGCACACTTTAGCCAGCAGCCAGTTGCGGGGTGTTTACACAGCTGGGTGACCATGTGAAAGATAGGCCTCATGCCTTGGACAAACTCCAATACCACATCATATATCTTCTCGGTAGCTCCTCCTCTCCGAATAACTCTCCTCTCTGTTAATCCGACCTCGCTGAAAATCTCACCACGTGGCTCCCTCCACCCGCCCCCACCCATGTCAGCACCTTTCCTTCGCCTCCCCTCCTTCTCTGTCTGAGTAATGTCTGTGTTTATTTTCTAAAAGAGGGTCGCCCACTCTTTACTGTGTATTTTCAGGGTGCCATGTTTCATTTGTTTTAAGAGTCATATTCTGGTGTCTGAGTTGCCTGGGAGACTGATGCCACTCTCTGAGGATGAGGATGATGAAGACAGAGGTGGTACATCTTAAGCACTTTGGCACTGTAGGTTTGTCTTCATGCCGTTTTACACTTGTCTGGGTTTCTTTGTGTGTAAATCATTCCTTTTTACACTGATACAATGTATGTAAAACAGGTTTACACACGAGTGTGCGGCATATAATTTCTACTCAACACAGAACAAAGAAAGAACAAATGAGCTGTAAAATACGGACAGCACCTAAGAGGAATATCACGACTTTTCCCTGAAGCCCTGCATCAGCAATACCTCATGTAGCATCTTGTGGATTATCAGCCAGTTTCATCTGCTATCTTAAATATGAGGAAACAAGGAATTTGGGATTCTGCTGCACATTTTGGCAATAAAAAGTGATATATAGCATTTCTGTTTCTTTCTCTATAATAATTTGTACCCTCAGGTGTGCATGTACAGCGAGCCTAAGATGTCATAAAAATAAGAGTGAAAGCTTTTCATGCAAAAGGGCTTAAAAACAACATGAGCATTCTGTCAGAAACTTGATTTTCTTATTTAGCTGGAGCTCAGATTTAGAAAGTCCCATGCTATACATACTTGGGTATCTGGTTAGATGAAAAAATATCTTTTACAATTCATATTGAGAAACTGACTAAGAAACTTAAACTTAAATTCGGCTTCATTTTTCTTCAAGTGCTTCTCATAAGGCAATATGCAATAAATAATACAATCTGTTTTCATACTTACAACTATTCTACCTCATTTAAGCATTAAGCACCTTACTCATATCAGTCACTTTAATTTTCAGTTTATTTAGCACCTTATTGCACTGACACGTACTTGTTTTTAAAGCTGTTTGTTGTTTTTAAAGTTGTTTTAGAAGTGCCACCAAACTTTCATTGTAGAAATGCAATGACAATCTAAACATCCTCTTTTTGCAGTTGGTTGCAGATTGTACAGACTTCTATCAGTGTTTCTGCACATGTAATTTACATGCATGCTGCTGCCAATGCCCTCAAGCCTCTTAATGGTGTCTATCACGTCTTGATTTATTACAGGTGACAGTTTCAGAAAGATCATTGTATCCTTTATGAGAGGGTAGGGCAGCCATCAATTACCACTCAAAGGGAACACATGTGTCTTTAAAAAATAAAATAATCATAACTACCATGCTATTTATCCTCACTTTGACAAGATTGCACTTCCTTGGATATCACATTTATAAATTAGAGAAAAACTGCTTTCACTGATAATGCTCCTCATAATAGTCTTCAGGACTTTCTCAGGTTAGACAAAAAGAAGAAAAAGGAAGAGGAGTCGCAGAAGGAGGAGAAGAAGAAGAATGAGAAGAATAAGGACAAGGAGAAGGAGAAGAAGGAGGAGGAGAAGAAGAAGAAGGACAAGTGCAGTCAGTTGTCAAATATGTTCAATTCAGCAAATTAAAATACTTTTTTTTAAATCTAAATAGCACATCAGTCTGGTGATTTCCTGTTTTGCCCTTCTTCTCCTTAAGAAAATGCATCATCCTCAGAAAATGTGCCTGCATCTTGATACAGACTCAAAATAAAAGTGAAAGAACAGTCACAGAGTTGCTGCATTAGAAAACTCCACTCCAGCTCACATACAGACGACATTGCCTTGTACAACAGCTTATTTATAGTTGTTACTATAGATTATAGCGGATGATGCACCTGTGGCACTGGTCCATCCGCTCCTATTCTGAACTAAAGACATCAGAGGCCTTTATTTCAAAGCCCTACTCTCTCTTTGACCACTACAGCAAACTTGACTAGTGTTGTATTTCTCTGTAAACTCTGAATATGAAAAGAAGAAACTCCCTCTGACTTGTCTTCAGTGGACGCAGCATGGATTTTTCTAAACCAACTGAATAAAACCGTGTGATCTTGTGTCTTTCTTTTTTTAGGTTAAACATATTTGTCGTATGTAGTAATTAAAAGTCGTTTGCTTGCCAGAGTGGATGGTTCACTGATCAGGGGGAGTTTCTTTCATCTTCGTGTTGATGTCTTTATAAGTACTTTTCCAGAAATCTGCTGTAATGTACACATCATCAGCAGGATTGGCCACCCACGTTCCACTCTCTTTTCATCTCTCCCTCTCCTTTTTCCTTCCCCTTCTCTCTCTCTCTTTATGTGTTGCCCATCGGTACCTTCAGCCCTGCAGTTTGACAAGGTCGTCATAAAAATATTATAATAAAATATTTAGTTGTGTCCTGGGTATTGTCCTGTAAAGCTACATGACTAAACATGAGATCATTTTTTCCAGACCCAGAAGTTTTTTTTTTCCCCTCCTGGCTTATTTATTTTTCTGTGGTTTTGGGAGGTTGTGGCTGAAGGTCTGATGATATGCTGTGTGTGTTCCTCTCCTTACCCCTTCCCTCATAACTCCTCTCCGCATTTCTGTTTTGCTCTGGATTTATATGCAAAAGGTATAGGGAGTGATAAAAATACATTTTTTTACATTAGCTTGTTGTTCCACAATAAATCACTGTGTTCTTGCGTTTGTGTGTGTGCTCGTGTGATTTGGCCTCATTCTTTCAATATTAGCTTTGTCTCTGCAGATGATTTTACAACCATAATAGCTGCAAACAGTTAAGATTAAAACCAAGCGACCCTCAGTTTTTACCTTTTGTCCTTTCCCTGCCATATTTCCTCTGTGTTTTGGGTGTAGGAGTTACGGTTTGGTCTGAACACTGTCTAGACGCCTATGAGCCTCCCATTACCTCCTGATTACCCTGAGCCCTATTAATCTCACTGGGCTGGCCGGGAAGGGCAGACAGACACACAAATACATGTGGGCAGATACACAAAAAGAACAATATTTAAAGCAGCATGATGAGTGCGAATAGATTATGTGGCAAAGTAGGTGTAACTAAAATAACAATGGAACGAGCAACTGAGAAAACACATGTAATGGATGTTAAGCAATGTGGAAATATCCCTTATGTGTAAATTATGTAATTCTCAAGCCACATATAATCATATGATTTAAAAAATATGTTATATGTCATATTTGTGCAGAAAAACATATACACATATTGATTTGGGTCTCCATATGTAAAAAGTACCCAGTAAATACATTTCTATGTTTTGAGAAAATGTGAAAATTGAAAATCCTACATTCTTCCTGCATTGCTTGAATGACATAGCATTACAGTTTACAGATAAGAATTTCTAGCATAGGTGTAGTTTGTGAAGAAAATATTTTACAGTACAATTTAAAACTGAAGATGTGGAAATACTATTACAGAAGTTGCGCATTTCTGGGAGAATAGTTGCCTGAAAAGAAGGATTCAGTGTGCTAAAATTGCGATTTTACTGTATTTACTTTTGGGGTGCCTCAAGGCTCTTTGTTCGGCCCCACTGTGTTTTTTTTGTTTGTTCTTTTATTTTTGCACATGTATTGTGTCTGAATTGTTAGCATTAACGTTTGGACACACTAAGAAAATTGATCATTAAATAAAAATTTTCAAAAAGTAGATTTTAATCTGAATAAAGTCAACATGATAATTTTTTCACAATCTGTGTCTTAGGGATAACATCAATTTTGTTGGAATTGAGGCTGAATAAATAATTTTGCATTTAAATGAAAAGTCAAATATTTTATAATAAGGTTATTTTCTTTTTTTATATAACTCAGATGTGGTGCTCCAAACCCGTGTCATATCTGGACTATAAATACAAAGCTGCAGCCAGCATTGGATTAGCTTAGCTTAGCACAAATACTGAAATCAGGTCCAAATCCATACAAGCACAGGAGTGTAAAAACAAGTTGTGTGTTTTATGGCGGGTTATGCGCCAGACTGTTTCTTGGCTGGGAGCAGTGACTTCCTAAAGTTTTGTTGTCACCATGAGGTTGAGCTTCAAAGGTGCTGGTTGGAGGATATCTGCTCCCTTTGGAAAGTGCCTCACTGTTTACGGTTTAATGCTAAGCTAAGATAATCACCGCTGGCTGTAGCTTTAGACACGAGAGTGGTTTTGATTTTCTCATCTGACAGAGAAACCAAACAAACATATTTCCAAAAATGCTGACCTGATTTTAACTTGAAAAAAAACGGACGCCATCTCACGAAATGGAAAGCTCAACGCAGCGTTTAGTCATGTAGGTTACTTGTGTTGTTACTGTCTGTCTACATGCACTATGAGACACACAGAGGAGCAAAGGTCAGATAATCAAACCTTTTCTTAATTACTAGACTTAGTTCAAGGTAACATGATTCTGAATTATCTGATTTTAACACTTTCACTGATGAGTCTGTGAGGTATTCAGAAGATAATAAGTGTGTGAAATTGGAAAACACACAGACATACACTCACGCAGACACAAACACAGTTCCCTCCAGCAAAATGGTGTCGCAGGAAACACCCGTCTGTCGTCGCCAGGGTTACTGAGGGCAGGACTGTGGGTGTCGGGTGCCAAGGAAACAAACTAACTATGGGAATCCAGCTCGCCGACAGAATGCAACGTTTACTTTTGGGGTTAATAGTGTGTGTGTGTGCGTGTGTACATGTTTGTGTGCAGACGCTGATCCCTTGGGAAAGATTTTAATGCTTGATCCCGTCTGACTCCGACTGCGTGAGCACGGGAAATTCGCCTACCTGAGCGAGCATAAAAAAGTGCCAAAAAATCTCTCAGAAATGCCTTTGAAAACGCCATAAAGAGATTTCATGGATGTCAGTAGGCCTGTGAGAGATGGGCTTTGATACAAGTCAGCCCTGCCTGAGCTGTGTTGGGAGGATATATGGCCACAGTTGCACGGCTCTGACTGGTGGAACACTTAAGGTTTTATGACCTGCTGCCATTTGGGGCTCTGGGATGGAGCAGAGTGCCGACCACATAACTAATTAGCCTTGGCCAACGGGGTGTGTAAGGACGGGGATTTGTGGATTGCGGGTTGTGGATGTGGTGCGTCTGCATGAGTGAAGGAGCTCGTGAGCCAGCGAGCATTGTGGGTCGTTTTGTGTGCGCGTTGTGAACCTGGAGGATTGCGTCAGGGCGCCGTTTGTTCTCCATAAAGACTCCACGGGTTCTTTCATGTTGGAGCCGCCATGCCTGGAAACTTTGACACAGGAGATAGAGCCAACCTATACGCACATTAACACTCACGCAAGCACACAAAACACACTACTCCTATCACGGCGCATAGAGGTGTATGAAGAGATAGTCTGGCCTGCTCCACAAAAACAACACCCCTCCTATTGTCTCATCTCTCCAGGCCCTCCCTCTTCTTCTTCTCTTTTTCTCTCAATCGGAGGATCACGAAGATAAACGACTGTGCACAGATATGAGAGTCCAGTTGCAGGAAAGAGGGTGGTGGGCTGAGGAGGGGGTGTCAGAAGTGGAATGTGTGTGAACTGCACACCGCCTCCTATAAATCAGGGAGACAAGTAGGAGGAGGAGGAGGAGAGGGAAGGCAGTATAGGGGAAGAGGGGCAGCCAGCGTGAGGGAGTGATAGTGGAATGACAAGATGAATGAGTGACGATGGAGGGAGGGGGTACAGGTGCAAGAGGGCCGGGGCTGGAATTAGGAAAATGAGAGTGATAACACACGAGGGAGGTCACAGGAGGACAAATTACAGTGAAACATCACACAGATAATTGTTTCTAAATCTCAACAACTTTTGAGTGTTTTGTGTGTTTTTACTGTTAAAACGTTGCACAATTTGAGGTCATTCAAAGTGTTCTGGGAACATCGAGAATGATTTGTAACGACTGTGTGAATAAAAGAACACTGAGTTGAGGTCTCTAATGCAGTTAATGTTCTTCTGGTGAAGGGTAAAATATGTGTAATATGATCTGTTTATTTTGTGTATGTGTGCAGCTTGTGTTCCAGCATGTAGAGTCCTGCTGGAAGAATTTTTCATAATAACATTTCAGTGAGTCACTTTATTAAATACACTATTATATCTATTTTGGTATACCACTATTTACTAAGTCACCCTTTATATGAGCTTCACCAAAGGTTAATGAAGATTAATATATCACTTTTGTAGATTTTTCAATGCATTTAAAAAAACAAAAACTTGGAGTACATTCAGATATGAAAGCCTCATTTACAATGCAGCTGAGCAGGAAAATAAAAGAAGTAGGCGCACAAATAGGAAACTGGGTTAAGAATAACAATATGAGTATCAAAAGACAAAGTTAGTAAAATAATAAAAAGATTAATTTGAGCAAGTTTTAAACACAAATGAATCAGCTAAAACAAGAGCAGGTGGAAGTAAAATACGATGAAATGAAAAATCTGTTTTGTCCTATAGGATAAAATGATTTCAGCTTTAGATTGTTCTGCAGGTTATTCCAGGTTGCAGACACAGTGAGTAAAGATATAGTTTCCAAGCTCAGTAAAAACTGCTGGCGCATGGAGTGTAATCCAATCACTTGAGCTTGTTTTGTAAGGACCCACATTAAAAGAAAGTGGTGAGTTAATGTAAGGGAGGAAAAAATCACTAAGAGTCTTATAAATGACTAAAACCCAGTGTCTGTCACACTTTTTTGACATAGTTTAGTTACCAGGGTGGACATGTGAGGTTTAAAAGTCAGCTTCTTATCCATCCAAATTACCAGATATTTGTAATCTCTGACTTATTTTATTATTTGTACCATTCAGAGTAGAGATGACCAGAATGTCAAAAGCACTGTTCTTGGTCCTGGTGAAACTCATGTATTTGGTTTAATCTGCTTATTGAGCACAACTTGTAACTGAGTGAAGCAGTCCTGATGGGCCTTTACAGCAGAATGTACAATATCTGCACTACAGTACAATATTGTGTCATCAGCATAGAGCTGTACATTACAACTGGATACAAAGGAAACAATATCATCTGTGTACGGAGTGAGCAGAACAGGCCCCAGAATTAAGCCTGTGGGACACCTTTTGCAACTTTCACAATGTCTAAATTAACCTTTCTGATTGCCACACACAGCTCCGGAAGCTGTTTTATTAAAACCAATACTGTGAAGTGTTGGTCAACTGTACTAGCTGCCTTTGAAAGATCAGTAAAAAGTGAAAGATCAATAAGAAATGCTGAACATAAAAATGCTTGTAATCCAGTAAGGGAGTAGCTCAACATTTTGGGAAATACACTTAGTCCTGTTCTTGCTGAGAACTAGATAAAAGGAGTGGTAATGTGAATCATTTCAAGTTTCTGGCAGTCGTAGTTAATGTTTTTCAAATTTGCAGCACGGTTATATCATACAGTGGACTTCTGTCTAACTTTGTAGAAAAGATATGGCTTTTTTATTCTATTGTTTGCAGCAGATTTGATAAAATGTTGTTACAAAGTCATATTTTATGTGTTTCCGGCAAATATTTCTTTGAGAAATAGCAGATATACTCACTTCATCCTTCACAGAGTCACAGGGAGGCTAGAGCCTGTCATAGCTGACACCGGGTGAGAGGCGGAGTTCATCCTGGAGAGGTCGGCAATCATCTACACGAACGACACAGAGACGCACAACCATTCACACTGACATTCACACCTGCAGCCAATTTAGAATCACGGTTTTACCTACCGTGAATGTCTTTAGACTGTGGGAGGAAGCCGGAGCGCCTGGAAGAAACTCTCGCAGCTCAGGAAGAAAAGCAACCAGCAGGATTGAGCCAAGAACCTTATTTTTGCATAAAAATGAAAAATGAAATCGCAGAAAACTTGCTGCAAACAGTAAACTTTGTAACAAATATTCAGCAAAACCAAAGGTTTTCCACAAATTTAATGTGTACATGAAAATTTGACCTTGTTGCAAATTTGCAGCAACATTGCTAAAGGTTAAGTACAACTGTCAGCCAGAAACCTGGAAAACTAGAAAGTGTCAGGAATGTCTTCAAACATAAACTGACATGTTAAACCTTTTTCCAGAAGGTAACCAAAGTTTTAGCAGTACTGTGGTGGCAAACCACCTGTGAACATATTTACCAGTAATACGAATCGATGCACGTCCATGTTGGCCCATTGTACCGTAGTGATATTTGCCATGGCATTCACAATGCTGTGATTACAATCTTACATATGAGATGAAGAAACTACAACTGAATTACCAAGATCACTGAAATATTGAACTTTCCGTTAAGTATATGCACATTTTAGCCTGCAAACAAATTCATGCCATAACCAATAACAAAAAAGACATCTGGCAGAAGATAACAGCAGCAGTCAATGAAGAAGGTGGATGAGGAAGCAGGACAGTTGATGTGAAGAAACAGGGAAAGACCTTCAGGAGGTTACTGCTCCAGCATAAGAAATGGTCGCATTTGTCGTTTACATTTATAACTTCAAATATAATACATTCATATTTTCAAATTTAAAATCAGATTGCCTCGAATACTCTTCGGATTGTCAACCAATACTAAGAACATACAATAATACAAAGCAGAACAGTCAATATATTTTCATCTTTACGGACAACTGGCCCTACCCTTGAAGAGCACCTGATTTTGTGTTTTCTTCTTTAAACAACCAGCTTTAATTCTCTTGACCAAAGCAGCACTCCCTGTTGTTATTTTATATATAGTCGGATTTATATTCCCTTGTAAAATGGCAAATTGTTGCATTTATTCTTTGGTCGTTGTGCAGTTTAACCAAACAATATAATTAGTGATTTTTGCCAAGTGGATATTTGAACCTTCTGGCCTGGAGAGCTGCTTCCAGTCATTAAACTAAGCGGAGCCAACTGCTGACCATAAATACAGACATGGGAGTTAAAGTGAAAACATGCATTTCCCAAAACCAAGCACTTAATGAATACTGATGAGTTAATCACCGTCATAAGCCTTAAAGTCTGGAGTGTACATGTTAATAGGTCTTTATTTGAAGTTTTTAATTATAAACTCTAGAGTTGTGATAAAAAGCTGACTCTCTTTGCCTTGTCTTGTTGGTACGTTTAGCAAAGTCATTTTTCACCACCTGGCAACCCAAAAGTTTTCTTATTAATGGCATTTAACTGATCTGTAAGTTATTAGCACAAGATTGATGAACAATTAATAAAACCATGCAGCCTCTTTAAATGTGCCTTATTAGAAAGTATGTTACTTTTTAGCAGTCACTACAACCAGTTCTGCGAAACGGCAAGTATATTAAAATGTTATGTCTTGTCTATGATTAAAATGCAACCTGAACCTATCCCTGCACTAAAAAAATATATATTTAGAGACACATATGGGGCAGCTCACGTTGATGACAGAAATATACGATCAGGTGGGACAGATGAAGATGAGCCGAGTTAATTGCAGCTCCTTATCTGTCCTCTTTAGGCAGCTTCCGATAAGCTCTCCAACTCTTAGCACCTAGCAGCTAATTAGACTCCCCACTGAAAGGCAGGAGGATTTCTGTGTGTGGTGGGGGTGGAGGTAAAGAAAACACTTAGATCTTTAGGCCGTCTCTCAGCACTTTATCACTTGACACCCACTGGTCGGCATTAAAGAGCTTGTTGTGGGAGAATCTGCCATGAAAAACAAGAAAGCTTAGGAATTAATAATTATTGCGGGGATGTATTTTTTCTGAGAATCAAAGCAATGTTGTAGATTTAGAAACAGAAGATGTCACAAAGCGTTTTGTCTTTAAAAAACATTTTAAATGACTGATTTATAAAAGTAGTAGCTGTTGGAACATATCAAAAATAAAGAGCTCATGACATGGGATGAAAATCAAATATTTATTTTCTGTTTCATTTGGTTCTCAGTCAAAGCAGGCAAAACACACATCCAGTAAAGACAAAAGGAGGTCAGTGATACAGCGCTAATAACTAATGACTGCACTGTTTGGCACTGTGCCCGATACATTTCCAGATGTTTAGAAACTGGCGGCCTATTCTGAAGTTAAGGTAGTAACATGTTCTCCTACCTATGCAGCTGTAATCTAGTCAATTAACTCAGGAACTGTCTAAACAAGTATCTTAAATTAAGTTTTGCGGTCTCAGTTGTCTGGCCTTTGTGCCTCGATAACTGATGAGAAGAAAATGTAGAAAAATAGTGGATAATGAATCAAAACTTTTCACGCTTTAACTGAAAAACTGTCTCTTCTGTCCACATTAAACAGATCAAATTGACCATTTTTCAGTTCTGGGTATTTGTATCCTGGTGTGGATGTATGAAGCAGTGTTGCTCCACCATCAGGCGGCATTAAGGAATTGCAATCCAAAGAGAAGTGACTTGCCAACTCTGCTCATGTCCTCTCATTTCTCTGCTCTCCTGCATTGTTTACTCTTCTGTTTAAATGGATTTAAAGGAACTCAGAAGAACCCAGCATGATTGTGTTTAATGGTGAAGGCACATTAGTATAGTCCTCCGGAACCATCACTGATATCTTAAAAGAATATCAGTCCATGATTAACTTTTCAGGCAAACTGCTCAATGTCACTTTTCCTCTTCTTCTTGGATTTTTTTGGTTCAGGCTCTTCACTAAATCCTGATGTGTCTTCATTAGCAGTTTCATGCGTCCTTTTCTTGCTTGGCTTGTCACTAATATAACCGCTGGAGTCGCTGCCCTGGACCTCCACTCGAGAGAGCTCCATCTCCTCCTCCTCTTCTTCTTTCACACGTTTCTCCTTTTTCTTTTTCTTATTCTTCTTTTTCTCACCAGCCTCATTCCCGTTGGCCTCATCTGTTGTTCCGTTCAGCCCTGCTGTTGTGTTGCTGTCCTCCTGGCCGGAAGGTACGTTTGCTATCTCTTCTACTGTCTCCTCCTCTTTGACTTTCTTCTTTTTCTTTTTTTTCTTCGGCGTGCCATCAGGAGAATCCTGGGTGGGTTCTGGTGTTGGTTCTGTGTCTTGTGGTTCTGTTTGCTCTGTGGATTCGGAGCTCTCACCCATAGCTAGCAGCTCCTGCACCCTGAGACACACAACGACAAAAACACAGTGATCAGTCAATGGTGTAACCACACACTGAAAAGGGTCTTTTCAAAAAAATGATACAACCGGGAAAAGCTTGGTTACAGTAGAAGTGCTTTTTCTCTCTAATTAAACAACTGTTAAAACTACATGTCTTTCCCCAGTACGGGCTGTATGTGTCAGACCAACAAAAGCATTGCTAGCAATTAACCTTGTATGTATTATTAATGCTATAAAGAACTAAAGTTACCATGTTGTGGTTGTCAAGTTGATACGAATCACCACTTCTAGTCAGAACTTTGAGAATAAAATCAGAGCAACAACAGGTTGCAGAGATTTGTGAGTTCAAATACTTGACTGTGATTCTACCACAATCAATCTCTTGGTCAGATCAACCATCCCTAGTTTGCAGTTCACTTTTTGTTGACTAAGAAAGGTCTTGAGTACGCTATCTTACAAAACAACATTAAACTACACAGACACATGTAGCAGATAATATTTGTTTAGGAAATTAGCTTTCAAAAAGTCGTATGTTTTGGGACTACACAATTACATGTCAACAACATCAGATGTTGTTTTTGAATGATAAAGTACCGGTGTAACACAGGCTTCTCAGAGAAACTGCATTATAGGTTGTTTGTGATCTATTTTTTATTTATTTTTTTATTTTTTTTTTGGGGGGGGGGTTGTTTGTGATCTTAACGTAGTTAGGTTAGCAAGCGTTTGTGGTGAGTCTTTCACTGTTAGTCTTTCCATAAAAGTGTTTCTTTAGTTTAGTTCAGACTGCAGGAGTTTAGTGCTGCCACTGGAAGAATAAATTCATGATGACTAAAAACAAGTTCATTGCATTTCCTGATATTTTTCCAGCAGAAATAACAGAAAAAGAAAAACAATTCAAAAGCCGAGAATTGTGGTTGTCACAGTCAGATAATGAGTTCAAAAACAAGAGTTTAACTATAAAGCAGAGAAAATGATTCTGACGACTTTGAAAGTCTGACAGAAGAGAGCAAGAGAGTCTTGATACACAAAATACATGAATGTGGGTTTTTTGTATGACTGTATTTCATGTTTCACATATTACTGTCGTGACTCCAGGGAACTTTCTTTATCTCTGCTAGCACTGTTTGAGACACAACACAGAAAACACATATCTCGATTTAGAAATTCAAATTGAAGCCCTGCCTTAAAGGAGGAGCTGATTTATTTCAACCTGCTGAATTTTCCTTCATCATGGCTGTTGTGGCTCCAAATGTCATGCTAACTTTGCACTCCATTGTAGAAATTTGCAGAAACTGTGTTAGGGGCAGTGGTGGTCTAGTGGTTTGTGAAGCGAACTTGTTAGATTATTTTAGCGCGGGGCAATTAGCATGAACGTCCTGCAGTTTTCCAAAGATAGGCGTTTGTTACGTCAATCACTTTAAACATTTCTGTTCAGTTTGAAAACACAGAAACTAACTGCCTGAAATGGACATTTTGCAAACTGCATTAGAGCACAATTACAGCCACATTAATTGGGAAAAACATGTTGAAATAAGCTGCAACTTTCTTTCAAATAAATATAAATTTCAACTTAAAACCTTTTGATTTTAATACTTTAAAACCACTGACTATAACTGACTGTGGGGAGAGCATTATTCAGTATGATCAAATAAAGACAATCCTGATTAGCTTCAAAACACCACCACCACTGCACACTTACCTGGTCCTGTCCATCCGTCCTCTGATCAGCAGCACTCCTACAGCGTCAGCATCGAGTGCAGTCACTTCAAACTCCAACTCTGTTCCGATCCTCGGCCCTGCGTCCCTCCAGGTTTCCACCGAGACCAGGTTTGGTTTGGGAATGCTGGCGTTGAAGCAGCCGTGCACCAGGCAGCCCACATGGCTTATTCCGAGCTTATTCACCTTACCCTGAAAACAGCAACACAGTGGAAATGAACAAACTGCTATAAGCAAAAATAGCAAGATGCAAGTGCTGCATGACTTTCATCCAAGATTAAATGAATTTTTGATTTTAAGAAAAGCAAATCTCGCTGACATCTCATCCCACAGACACATGATGATACTGAGATGTACTGTAATCCACTCTGAATGAGAGCTTCTACTAAATAATGTAATTGTGAGTCTCACCAGTAGTTTCTGTCCTTTTTCGGGCTGAAATAAAATAAAGTTAGCTTCTATGTCCATGTGGATGTAGCCGCTGTCATCGTAAATGTCTCCATGCTGGCCCACTATGCTGATGTTCTCGTAAGCTAACGGTACTCCCCCCAGTCTGGAAGACACAAAGACAACAAGTTGAGCAAGCTTGGTGTGACATGACTTGTTTCGTTATCAAGACCAGAATGTGAACATGAGCAATGGTCACGTCACAGAAAGTGAAATGTGAAGTACTGTGAACTCAAACAAATCAAACTATAACTTTTGCTTGATGTTGCTTGATACGAAAAAAAAAAACACAACGGTGCTCAATTTCTATGATTGACAATGCAGAATATAATTTAGTTTGATATAAGGTTTCTTGGATACACTAAAGTTCAATCACAAGACACACAGTTTGTTGATATGGAGGCTCTGCATGTGCACGGCAAAATAAGAAAGGAACAGGAGAAAAACACTGAAAAGGAAGATATGGTTGTGAAAGAAATGAATTTTTGGAAATATTTCAGCTACAAAAGGAGATATTGTTGAACTAAAGCAGGTACTCTGTTATAGTAGCGTTAGTGTTATAACACTACCTATAACACTACTTATAGGTTTCAACAAGTACACTGTTTTAACAAGTGCAAAGCCAGATCTGAACGTCATTCAAACCAAAAAACTATTTTGGATGCCCTTGACAGTTATTTCAAGACAATTTTTATATTTTCAATGCAGATGCACAAAGTCACACCAATCATTGTAGAAACAATAATTCATTCTACATGGAGTTACTGAAGACACCTGGTGAATTCTTGTATTTTTTGATATTACACTATGTACACCGATCAGGCATAACATTATGACCTGCCTAATATATTGTATTGGTCCGTCAAAAATGCTCTGAACCATTGGGCATGGACAAGAGGACCTCTCAGGGTGTCCTAGGGGGTCTGGCACCAGGACATTGGCAGTGGATCCTTTGGGTACTCTGGCTTGTGCAGTGGGGCCTCTGTCAATCCAACTTGTTCCACTGCATCCTGTTGATGCTTGATCAGAATGGGGTCTAGGAAGTTTGGAGGTCAAACCAACATCTTGGGCGATTGTCATGTTCCTCAAGATGTTCCTGATTGTTTGATGTTTTTGCCATGTGGTGGGGTGCATTTTCCTGCAGGGGTAGGCCAGTGACATTTGGGATTTCCATTTGCATGAGGGAGTGTGCTTGTTCTGGGACAATGTTTATTTGGGTGTCTAAGTCTCATCAACACGGATGCCAAAAT
>OMNN01028256.1:5283-29014 GCA_900302755.1 Chromis chromis | reverse complement strand
TTTACATATTTCATAGGAATATTTATCTATTTATGTGTTTATATATATATTTTTAATTTTATTAATATTGAATAATATGAATAAAACATACTTTCATTCTTTTTCTTATACATCCAGATAAGTGGTACATTTACAATCGGAAAAAGCATTAATTGTTCTTAGCAAATTTGTATGATGAAATTAAACTTTTCTTGACAATGCCATGAGGTTGTGAAACTATACCTCTTCAAATAATTAAATGCACAACATGAAATGGAAGAACTCAAATAATGTGCAAGTATCTCAGAACTGTACTTAAGTACAGTGCTGTACTTGTGCTATCTGCCAAAGCCTCCATTAGCCCCAGGTTCACTGCTGTAGTATGAGAACTGCATTAACAAACGTGTCCTGTTCAAGGTATTTTTTTTAAAGCCAACATGCCAGATATCTGGTGTTTCAAATATCACAGCTGTGATAATTTGCTGCACAATAGAAAAGCAGTATTTGTTGTTTGCTTCTTAACTTTTTAAAATCACTTTGATTAACTGTAATCTTGTTTGTCAGATCCTTCAGCTGGGTCCTGCTTTATTACTTCCTGCTCCCTACTTCTGCTATCACTTTACATCATGAAAAACTAACAAAGGGATATGAGAAGTTAAAGATAAAGCTGGTGAGTCTGGATTTTTATATTTACTGACTTTCATTCATGGTTTTCTTCCTAATAATGAGGCCTTGTGTTGTAGAGTTCTCCAGTGCATATTTTTTAATTTTGCTAGTGCTTCATGAAATTGCCTGCAAAATTGGGGTTACATAATATTCCATATTCCAGCATGCGCACGATTCAAAGAGATGAAGGAGCCCAGGAAGGTAAATGTAGCCACGTAGCCGCTCTGAGCAAGAAAGAGTGCTGTGAAAAGGAGGCAGGATAAAAGAAAATAATTTGGAGCAATTTTTTGAAGAGGAAAGATAATAAAGTTGTTTACTATCCTTGTCTTTGCAGTGTGAGTCATTAACAGAATAATGATCCAGAATTTAGAGTATGACTACAGGTGCTTATTATGTTGTGTTATGAAAGAGTGATTCCCTTTGAATTACCCATAGAGGACACCGAGCATGCAGTGACCTGTTGATAAGCTAGCCATGTTATGTAAGGAGTTTTTGGTTTTCTTTAATGACTTATACATCTTATTTTGTACTAATTTAATCCAGATAAAGTTCAGTTGTATGAAATAATTGTGCAGTATTATGTCAGGGGCAATGCAAGTGTGTGCGAATATGGATGACAAATGTATGTACTATGTTCTATGTATATTGTTTTTCTAACAACAGATGCAGTGTACAAAGACAAATTTCCTTAGGGACAAATGACTTTATTCTTATAGTTTAAAAGGCAAGTGTGAAAATCTCTGAAAAGAACTCATATGGGGGCCTTTGTACCTTTGTATATTTCCATGTTGCTTCATTGGAGGTGGTTTGCAAATGGGGTCACATCACACAGTTTGCAGGTGTGAATGTGGAGCAGCGCCGTGCTAAAAGAGTCAAACCTTTCCCTACAGAATAGGTTCCCAAGAACAAGAATGTAGGATTCAACCTTCAAGCGTGCTTCCAAAGCTACCAAGTGATTCATTTCCAGGAACATTTCAGTGTTTAATGAGAACTCCTGTCAAACAGTAATACATTACGATTGTGCATCATCATCACTCTCCAGGTGTGGCTCTGTGTCCCAGTAGCCTCAGAATGATTAAAAGCAAACGTCTCTGTTAAATTAGCATGTTATCAGGTCGTCACATTCACATGGGCTTCCAGTAAAGGTAATCCTAAAGACATTTGACTGGTTCACAAACGTAGGTTAACAAAAGGCTTGTGTGATACTACTGATGCCGGCTGGATGATGGCTGGTTTTTCCACCATGTTGTTTGTTTCCATTTAAACAAGGCCGTGCGGTGCCTGTTTGATCACTGGTTTCAATTCTACAGAGCAGGGAGGCCTATCTGTTAGCTGTAATGATGCTGTAAAACAACTGAGTGTTTGACCCTGATAAAAGACAGGGTCTCCTATTAAAGCATGTGTTTTCACCAAATACTGGAACCTATTGTACTGTGAGCAGCTCTGAATAAAATGCAGGCTAATAACTGAAGGCGGGAAAAGTATAGGTCAGGTGAAGCCAGTGTGCAAGAGCTGCTATTTATGATTATGTTCTTGATCAGTCAATTAATTGAGAGCAGAGAAGTCTTGAAATGTCCAAAACGGACAGGCAGACACATAGAAATGAAGGGAAAAAATGTATATGTATAATAAAATGTATATCACATAGCAAAGCAATCTGTTAACGTGTGTTGCCGAATTATTTATCCTAAATCGATATGCAGAAATGTCTCATTTCAGGAGCCATAGTTCAAAGCAAAAAACACCGACAAACATGGCATCAGGACATTTCACATTGATGCCTGTGATTTTGTACCCATCTGGTCTGTTATTGTGCTATAAGATGAAAGACCGTCAATGGGGGAGAGAGGCAAAGATCTAAAGCTGGTGAGTCTGAGTGTGTTTTCTGATATTTATGGCTTTATGTACGCAGAATTACCCGCCCCGTAGTGGCCACATCCAACCATCTCAACCCAGCTCAGCTATATACATATTCACAGACGATCCAGAGAGAATACAAACATAAGAAAACCACCTAACATATACATAAACCACCATTATTGTGTTTATAATCAATTTTATGTTTTATTTTTTGTGTGATTTGGAAGGGCTCGACAGCCTTCTTTATTTGTGATTTAAAACACACGTCTTTCTCCACTCAAATGACATAATTAATTCACTGGTGTTTTACAGTATGTGCACAGTCACTGAAGGATCCGCTGACGGAGAAAAAAATCTCTGTGCCCTATTTTCTTTTTTAAATGTATTTTTTGGGGGAGAGTTTTTCCTTTTATTAGTAGAGAGACTGAGTGAAAGTGGGGGGATAGAGGAGAGTGACATGCAGCAAATGGTCTTAAACCGGACTCAAACTCATGACCACTGCAAAGGGACTGAGCCCATGTGGCATTGCCTTAACTCATTGAGCTAAACGGCAGCCCTCTGTGCCCTATTTTCAACCTTTAACTTGTGTGTGTGGGATGACTTTCTGACATCACAAATTGTGGTCTTTTGTGTGACTTAAACAAGACTGATTTGGAAACGTCAAGCTTCAAGCACACATGTACAAAGGTAGGAGACATCTTGTTTTCAGCACACAGTAATAGCAGAAATAGTTTAAAATATAAAGAAAATCTTTTAGCTTCTCTGCTTTTCAATGGAGAAAGAGAAGAGGTCATAGTTTAGATTTTGTTAACCCTTTTCTGTCCAACAAAAAAATAAGATGCTTTTTTCTTGTTCTATATTTCTCTCTTTAAAAGCTCAGTACCATCAGATTTAATACCCAGTGATGTACTTGTAAATGTCTACTCTCTTTTCCTTAAACCTTAATCTGAAACACTCATTAAACATTACACATTGATGTTTGGTGGAAAATGTGGTTTCGCTCGCTCTGCTCATCCATGAATGTGTCACATGTCAACAGTCAAATTATGTTAAAGCAGTGCTTAAATATCCATTTGATTTGGTTTGACAGCTCAGTCTAGCATGTTTTAGCTAAACAAAGTGAACACCTCAGCCACAGTCAGTGGAGCAGTTATTCATTTTCTTGTCAAAAGGCTTCGCAAATTAATGTGTTTTTTTTACTTTTTGAAAGTGTACAGAGAATTTTAGACTTCAGAAAAGCTTTTTAAACCATTTTAACACAGAGATATGTTCTCCAATTGAACTGTAGAAGAATATACTTAAAGTAAAACCCCTGAAGCAATATACACCAGAACAGAGCCCAGCAAATGCACACTGTACTGCTCAGATATGGGGCATACATAATGCAAAATTCAGGAACTGCAATCATAAGTACTGAAGTAACCAGAAAGTAGGACAGGAAAAGGCTGGATGAGAGATGAATAATCAGTGAATTGCTATTGTTGAATTCATTCCAAGAACACCTCGGGTCCAAGAAGGATGTTTTACAGACTTTAATGATGCAAATGTATCCTCTTCTGTAAAGGATGACTCATGAACCGTGTGGTTTGAAAAGTACAAGCCTTGGTTTAACTTTGAAAGAGTCCACCAATGAACTGCTCTTTGACAACTTCTGCTACATGAATGAAACAGGCAGAAGGTAAAAGATGCAAATCATTATAGAGGTTTAGTGGCTACATAAAGACCTTATGGGTTCAAATCCCTCTAATGATAGATGCTTCAATTTGCATAGATCTGATGGTAAGACCTGCCCTTTATTTCTAACAGGAGGTTAGCTGTCTGACTCTTCACAGCGTTCCTTCATCTGTCAGATGTTACAATCTACTCATCAATCTCTATTTCACAGAAAAGGTTTAAGAGCCTGTGCTGATTTTACAATCTATATCTATTGTGTGTCCTTTGAAGCTTTCACTTGTGAAAGGTCGTTATCACTCCAGATTTTCTTTTCACTTTTGACTCCTCAGCTGGGAACTTTCATGAGTTCCAGATAACTTGTCAGCATAACTGAAATCTCTGGGGCAAAAGGTCAAAAACACATCAAAGAGTTCATCTGCATTTCATGAGTTTGTGTTGCATTACAGCGTGCTTTGAATGCTGAGTGTCGATTCGAACACCCATCAACCAGGATGGCCGAGAGGTTAAGGCGTTGGACTTAAGATCCAATGGACAGTTGTCCTCGTGGGTTCGAACCCCACTCCTGGTAATAAGTTTGGTCACACAGTTCAATTCAACTGAGATGTGGGCTGTCTTATTTGTCACAGTGGAGCTGTGAGAAATCTACTCCTAAAATAAGAAGCCATATTTATTCAATCAGTCATTATACCTTGACAAACACACAAAAAGAGCTTACCTTTTCGTAGACCTTTTATTCAAACATAAAACAACAATAATAATAAAAAATGCTGTACCAAAGCGAAGGAAGTATTGCTTGAAAATCTTTCCCAAACTGTATCAATAGTTATGATTTAGTGTTTTTATTGATATTAGAATTTTAACTTTTAGATCTGGTACTGATAGATTCTGACATGACTCTATAATAATCTAACCTTTATTGATCATCTTGTGGAAATTCCTTCTCTGCATTGACCCATTCTATTCAAAGTTTACCTTAACTATACATACTAGGAGCAGTGGGCTGCCACGGTGCAGCGCCCGGGGAGCAGTCAGGGGTTAAGGGCCTTGCTCAAGGGCCCACAGTGGTGGTGACTGGGACAAGCGGTCGCTCACACTTCCCCACCTCAAACTCTTGCTATTTACCTATTATGTAACTACATTAATAAATAATTATTTTGCCCATATTACTCAATACCTGCTGCAAATTATTCACTCAGTCACCGTCACAACAACAGCTATAATAATAACGATTAGGATAAATGTGCCAAAGCCCCACTGAAAACCTAATGCCTTTTTTTTGTAATTAAGCTTTTATCAGTTCCAGATAACTTTTCATAATTATAATATCACACACAACTACTACTACATTTAATGACAATAACAAAGGCAATAATAATAAATAATATTATTTTTGTTAATAAAAACTCTCTGTCTACGGAATTATTGTTGTTGTACACTAGGTGATACTGGAATTTAAAATAAAATACGTATTTTAGAAATCTGCACGAACCCGGATGTGTAGTTTGGTTCGACTAGTCTACCCTCTGCAGGACAAGCGAGGAAAATGTATTCACAAGCAATTCAATCTGGGCCGAACTTTATGTACTTTTTCATTTTTAACATTTAGCGCAGTTTCATTTCAAGTGATTCAGTAGCAGAAGTCCATTTGTCAGAGTGGAAAAGAAAAGCAACACTGCGCTGCTGTCCAAACCGAACATAAAATCACAGTTACTT
This sequence comes from Chromis chromis, assembly GCA_900302755.1. Classification (NCBI taxonomy): domain Eukaryota; kingdom Metazoa; phylum Chordata; class Actinopteri; family Pomacentridae; genus Chromis; species Chromis chromis. The sequence continues at coordinate 23,122 of OMNN01028256.1, read as the reverse complement.
GCAGACAGCCTGTCAAAACATCATGAAAGGAACTGACAGCCACCGTTAGCCGCCGTAGTGCTCTCTAAGAGTCATGGGAAATGAAGTCTTTGACCAAACTAGATCATACCAATTCTGTGGTAGCTAAAACGTCTGTTCCTTTTGTGCGCCAAGATTCATTAACTATTATTTATTGTTCGTTGTATTTTCTGTATGATTATGTTTTGTGTAAAGATTAAATAAACATGGGAATAAATTATATATTCGTTAAAAACCGAGCGTCGTCCCCCCTCTGCCACTGAAGAATACGGGTCGCCCGTTAATGCAAGTCCTCTTCTACCGTCGGATTACAGCTGTGGCGGCACGCAAAGCGGCAATTCCCCAGCCATAAAACGTCGAATAAAACCAAAAGTAAGTGAACTAAAGTTGTGTTTTTATGACCTGGTACATTGTAAAGAGTGCACTGTTTGTATGACCCACAAACAACTCTGAATTTGGAGTTTTTTAAGCGCCACGTGGTCAACTGAACTACAAGTTGGTGGGGCTGTCAAAACTTGTGGAACGTAACTTTAGCTAGTGTCTGAGTGTTGAAGCAGCACATGGACTACAACACAGACCTATACCGTCATTTCTGCCTCCTTATCTGTGCTGTTAGTCTTGTTTGTGGCTGTGACATGATGCATGAAATGTCCACTTCTTTCAGTGATTCTCTGAGGACAAATCATTGTTTCTCATATGTAGTTAGCATTCCTGATTCTTTTTTTCATAAAGGTGTTCAAACCAAATATATGGAGTTCATGAGAATCTGTTCTATTTCTTTGTTGGTTATTAGCTTCGTATTCCAGTTACAACAGGTGAGTGTTGATGATGAAGCTGCTTTTCAGCTGATGTCCTAACACGTCCTGGTTTATTGCTTTGTATTTTACACCCAGTTGTCAGTTTATTGAATACAGATGGCTGAAACTAATGCAGTCTATTTGACCTGCCCTGAAATAAATCCCACCTTCATGATTGTTAAAATGTTTGTTGAGAATGTTTCATTCAGTCATCATATTGTAGGGTGTAGTTTATTTAGAGGTGTTTCTGGTATTTTTTTCCAACTTTGCTGCAACTTGTATTGTTGCCCAATTTGCCAAATAGTTACTTGATTAATTAATAAGTCATTTGGTCTTGGTGACCGGTGGGTCGCCGGTTCGAGTCCCCGGACTGGCAAGAGGTTGAGGTGGGAAAGTGAGAGCGACCGCTTGTCCCAGTCACCACCACTGTGGGCCCTTGAGCAAGACCCTTAACCCCTGACTGCTCCCTCGGCGGTGCACCGCGGCAGCCCACTGCTCCTAGTATGTATAGTTAAGGTTAACTTTGAATAGGATGGGTCAATGCAGAGAAGGAATTTCCCCAAGGGGATCAATAAAGGTTAGATTATTATTATTATTTACATAGCTAACTCACAGTTGGTACGATCTGTACAATAGACACCCTGGACCCTGGATCAATAAAGGGTAGATTATGATTATTATTGTTATTCACAATGTTAAGCAATAGAGAAAGGTTGATGGAAGCATAAAGAAAAGTTATTGATCCCCTTGGGTTCCTTCCTTCTCTGCATTCATCCTATTCAAAGTTAACCTTAACTATACATACTAGGAGCAGTGGGCTGCCGTGGTGCAGCGCCCGGGGAGCAGTCAGGGGTTAAGGGCCTTGCTCAAGGGCCCAACTGTGGCCGCAGTTGGGGTTCGATCCTCCAACCTTCCGATCAGAAGCCACCACTGCCAATATGATCATAAACTGAAATCCACACCTCTCTAAAGTAGTTTCCCATGAAGTTAGGTCCGTTTTACATTTAGCTAGGCGTACCTAATAAACTGACAAATGAGAGACGACACAACACCCAGGTTTTGAGTTAGTATATGTATAGGTTTGTTTTATTTGTCTTTTATTTCATGCATGAAATGTGATCAGTGTCTCTGTGTTGTGATGTTTGCCTGCTTGGTTAAATGCAGTGCTGACGTCAGAGACCTTTACAGTATGTTGTTGTTCATGCATCTGTGTTGATTGTTTTGTATATTATAAATGCATGTTATTTTAAATTACACAATAAATACCTTGAATTATTTAAATATTCAATTCCACAATAGGCAGCGTACATTATCCTCCATCATGCCCAAACAAAGGTGAGCCACGCACTGCTGCACAGGTTGAGTTACTGGGTGTTTAAACAGGAACATCATGTCATATTTAATGCATCAACACAGTGTTTCCTCGTTAATTGGATAGAGCTGAGTCTGAAAGGAATAGCCTTCTGCAGGACACCTGTCAATATTACACCCTATTTGTGTCAAGTTGAAGTGGGTCCTGAGGAAACACTGCAAGTCCACCTTAACTGTCATTTGTGATGCCTACATTACGTTTTGCCTTGTTTGTTTTGGCTTTGCATTTTGAAAGTGCCATGTGAGATTGATCATTAACCCTTTGGGGCATTATTCTGAGGTAGGTTAGGCTCATTCTTAACTGTTCCTTTAAAGTGAAGTAATACATGAAAGTAGACATTCAAGCTTTTTGATCAATCTGATATCTCTACTTTCACACTAGCACCACAAATCAGCTGTTTAATGAGCTTTCCCTGATGTTTCTAACCAGTAAGCTCCACTTTGATGCTAACTTCACATTGAACTAATGGCTCTAGCTTCCACCTGTTGCTTTTTTTTTCTCTCCATATCAACCCTTGACATACAAGTGAGTAGAGAAGACACCCCTTTAATAGAGAAATGGATCAGTCTTTGCCAAATCGTCAACAAAGAGGAGCACCTCAAAACGCTGGGGCCTTCAGACATGGTAATACTCCCACCGTAGAGAGAGGCATTATTAGTGGAGACAACGTCCAGTTCAGGAGGCTGCGGCGTCACACTCAGTCAGAGAGCTCTGGGGCTGAAGAAGAGTGGCTGAGCTCCTCCGTAGAGGCGAGTGGCTCATATGGGCAAAGCCCCGTCCTACATGGCATGCAGTCCGAGAGCAACTACCATCGGCGACTTGCCTCTAATGGCAACGGGCCGCTGTCATCTTCTCCACGAAGCCCAAACACCAGAGGATCCATGACCTTCCACTCCAGACGCACCCTGCAGCAGCAGGATCAGGGTTACCCCGTCACCACTGTGAAGGCCTCTGGTACCCCTCACCGTCAGATCAGTAGGGGACGCAATCGCACCTCCTCTGAGACTGAGCAGGGAGGCAAAGGCAGCAGGGGGCCACACCCGAGGAAGAGAGGCCTCTCTGAGACGGAAAGCCGGCAAAGATGGGAAAAGTATGACTCTTCTCACACAAGGAATGGGAGAGACATGATCTGTGGTTTTGGTTTATTTAACTACTGTGATTATTTTGTATTTGTTGTCTGTCTGCATTTTTGTTTGGCCTTTTTTTATTTTTTTTTGTAGCGATGCTAACTTGTGTATTGTTTATTTTTTGTTGGACATGTAGGAGCACAAATTAAACATTAAAGCAGGGAGTTATTTGGTATTTACACCAACAGTTTCACATAAATTGTAATGTAAGTGACAACATACAGTAAAGTGGGTCTGTCCTTTCTCTGTTTGGTAATGATACAATACAGAGGGTCTCTGCTGTCACTGATGGGGGTTGTTTGCAGGCAGTGACCTACCTTTTGTTCTCTAATCCAGACTTTGCAGACCCGGCAACTCTGTTTGTGTGAGGAATGTGTAGACGTCTGTCTGCTGCAGTAACCCATCAGCAAAACGAGAGAGGGATGTGAAATGTGTATGCAATAAGTTGTTTTTTATTACTTGCTATTTTACATTACTCCTCACTTATTGTCAGCTTGCTGATTGTATGTAATAGGAAATGTGTGTTTATGCTTTGGTTTGTCTCTCCCTATTCCACCCACAACATCACCTGTGGCTCCGCATGCTGCTGTAACCTGCAATGTCACAGTCGAGCGTCTAATTAAGCTGCGCCATGTTGCTCATTTCCTGTCACTGATTGTGCTGGTTATAACAACTAATCACCTGGTCATGGCTGTTGTTCAGCAGATAAGCTGTCAAATAATGATCAGTGTTGATGCATTGTCTAATATTTCCTAAATTCTTAACTTCCTTCCTCAGCACCAACATGAGTGGACTGCAGTGCCTCGCCACAGAGAACATCTGGTTCGACAAACACCGCTACGATGATGCGGAGAAACGTTTCTACGAGGGAGCAAATGGCCCCTCCTCAGCACAGCAACAGGTAGGAGTACTTTCATCCTAAAGATCCTAAAAGAAGTTGTTTTTGTAACCTGCCCTTCATAGGTTGGCTTTTAGACCCCTTTTCCAGCAAGAAGAATCAGGTGCTAGTTCTGGTGCTTAGTTGGTTCAAAACTCATTCCTCCTAAGAACCTGTTTGCTTTTCCACTGGCAAGGAGCCAAGTTGGAGCCACGCCATTGCGTCACTGTAAAATGACTACGCTTGCATCCATTACATAGCAGTTAAACAAATGCACCCCCCTGGGGACAAATAAAGTTTTTTAGATTGAATTGAATAGATCAGGCGGAGGTCCGCAAGGTGGAAGTCGCCTGTTGCCTGGGCACATCTGCGATCATGCTACTGGCGAGACACAATTGTACCGGATTTCAGTGCAACAGTTTGTGCAAAACGTCCGTGTGTCCCGGGAGTCATTCCAATACATCTGATCGGACCAGGGACATCCTGGAGAAAAAGTACACTAATGACCGCTTGTGTTCCTTTCCACTGTTGATCGTTGGTCAGGATAACTCCGCCCCCAGCTCCTGATGTACTCGGTGCGTAGCTCTGGTCCAGCAAAGAGTTGATGCTTGTTAAGCACCAGTTTTTAGCACCTGGAGCCAGTGCTTAGGTGGTAGAAACACAAAGAACTGGTGCTAAGTCAGGCTCTGGCTCCGAACTAACGCTGGAACCAGGTCGGTGGAAAAGGGGTATTATTGCAGCTTTTTGTCATGTCTCAACCTTTTAACCCTTTTAAGCAGTACCCCAGAACCCACAAGCGGGTTTGTAAAGTATATTATCTTTAAAAAGTTGCTATAAAATATGACCATTTATCAGAGCCAGAAACTGTTAAGACAGAAATAATTCAAATGAATGCAAAAACATTCTTCGCCTCTCCCCCCAACCAAGAAGCCATTGGTAATGTAACTGTGACCAACAGTCACACAAGAAGAGCTCAGGGATATTTCTGCTGTACTGCAGGCTGGATTTACACACAGCACATAGGAGACAAGTATGGAAACAATGTAAAAAGTAAAATATCGTATGTCCTCCTTTTTTTTTTTCCCAGTATTTGTAACACCTGTCGGTACTTACAGAAATGTTGGACATGTTGAATCCAGGCTTTTTACATTTTTATACAATACAGAAATAAAGATGAATGGCATTGGAACTCTGTCAACAGAGTTCTTTCTCATGTTGCAGCGAAAAATGAGCCCACAGTGAGTAAACATGTGGCAGGAGCAGACACCTCCCAGAACCTTTGGGGTTTAGAGGGTTAATTTATATAAACTGGATCAGCCACAGAGAGAAGGATTCTTCACCCTCCTGCCTGTCTCCTCTTCAGCTCATGCTGCCCTTTCAGTCACTGTCCTGTAGTTTTAGGCAATAGTTACATCATCGTCTGTCACAGCGCTCGGCAGGATGGAGCAGCTGTGTGCATGTAAGTTAAGCCACTCGATTTTATAAGTGTCTCGCCTCAGTGAGAAAGGTCAGGTGGTTTGGCAGCTGTCTCATCTTCTCAGGCCGTCCAGGGCTGCAACAGTAGCTCTTAGAGTTTCTACACAGGCCTGAAAAACAATGAAGAGAGTGATTATAGCTTGCTTTCCTGTAGGTCTTAAAGGATTAATTCACCAAATCACAAAAGGCCACGTTTCCTCTGTTAAGCTTTGTGATTTTAAGCAATGCAGGTAACTTTGGTTTTATGTGCCAAGTTTTTTTAGATGTCACCCTTAGTTGCTGCCCAGATACCTTTCAGGGATCCACAGGTAGGGCTGTCAACACATTTCATTGCATCAGGACAATTTACCGGGCAGGAAAAGGTTCAAATACAGTTAGATCTCATTTCAGGACTTAGTGGGAAAATGACAGCTGCACCAAGAGAGGTGCAGGCCAGGTCATCATGCTGGGTTTGTGTAGCCTCAAGTCTGCTGCCAAAATGTGTGTGACCTTTGTATTGCAACATCCAATGCAAGTAGATAGCCCAGACCTGATACGCATCTGCTTTGATGGACTGTTTGTCTTCTACATGTTTGAATTTACAAGGACTTTGTCTTAAAAAGATTTATATGGGGTGTTTTTTTCTACAAAGGGCATCGTTCTGTATGTTTAGTGAATCATCCATCCAGCTTTTTCTTGTTCTGCATGCTGCTTTCTGTCTTTCTCACTGCACCTGCTTCACTACTGCTTTATGAACACACGGCCTGCAGGAGAGAGATGGTAATAGCAGCTTGCAGGCCATTGCTAAATCCCAAAAGAATATCCAGCAGTCCCTAAACTGAGTGAGAGCTTTACTGTGAAAGAGCTGCAGATGTACCTCCAGTAGTGGCAGGAATAAGTAATGGAAATTCAGGTGTAGATGGCAAGATACCAAATAAGTGTCATTCACATAGTTCGTTCTGTTGGCTTTCTGCCATTATCTGTAATGCACTCTGTCAGTAAGTTGCTTATGTGTTAGTCTGAGTCACTTTTATACAAAGGAAAACTTTTTTCTCTGTAGCAGCAAAGGTAAATGTTAATACTTTAAAGAACAGGTTCACTTTTTTCTAAAAACAATACTGTGAGTGTACATTAAGTCTTATTGTGTTTCTCACTATACTGACCACAAAGGGATTTGTTCTTAAAGAAGTTTCAGTGTAAATGACAAGATCTAAAATCCACAGTCTGTGTGTGCTGAGATGTGGTCTAAATTTATGAGACTTAAGCTTTCAATTACAAAAATCAAGTAGCTAAGAATTTTTAGAGCAAATAATGTTTTTAATGTATATGTGAGTATTACATGAAAGGTAGTCAGTGGAGTTCTAACCTCTAGTAAAATGTCTGTGAAGATTCTCAATCATCCAGGTCATGGTTATCCTCGTCGTTTCAATCGTAGCATCTGGACTTGCTTGAGTTTGTCAAAGACGTGTCAAAGAGTTTGACAAGGACCTAACAACTCGCATAATGAGGGGAGGGGCAACACTCACCCAGCAGACAAGTCAGTTTAGAACTGATGAAGCCTCTTGGATGAGAGGTGAAACGTCTAAGACGAACTCAAGGAAGTCCAGATGCTACGATTGAAACTACGAGGATGACCTCTAGTAAGGCAGTGTTTATATGATAGGGCCTCCTTTGTTCACTTCTGCTCGTGTGACTCGTGTCATTCAATTGTACCACAGTTTACCACAGATCAATACGATGCCCTAATGCAGCATCGATCCAAAATTGTTTTTACTAATACATCATGTTTGTTAAATCGCAAGAACACACACTGTAGGGAGAACTGAATGAAAACATAAGTTTTATTTGTAATAAAACTTGAACTGTAAACTAATAAAACTAAGAGACTTGGAAGAATAAATCAATCCTTTAAAGTGCAAGCCAGGTTTGACCGAATGAAAGAGCTTCACAATTGTTTACAGCAAAACCTTCACAGAACAAAAGGGGTTTGCATGACCCACACTGGACAACCAAAACCACAGCAGTGAGCTAAGACAGAATAACAAGCTCTTAGAAGCTGTAGGATTGCATATCATTTCCCATTGTGGTGATATTAAGAACTTTGTACTGAGTCACTTTATTCAGTATTGACATAAAAACTGATTGACGCCATTTTAAAAAGTTGTCATCCCTTTTCTCTTTCACATCTGTTTGGTATCCAACGGAAGCAGTGTGTACTGTAGCATGTATAGCCTCTGACTTTGTACCTACAACCTGTCAGTCTGTTTTTTTCTTCCTGTCTTCGTGTTTTACCTGTTTACCTTATGTTGCGCATCACCTGGGGCAGGTGAAAACAGCCCTGCAGCAGGCCAAAGGGCGCCAGCAGAAACGGCAGCACAGAAACGTAAGTGCTCCTCGTCCAGCTTTGCTGCCAAGGGCTGGGAACGTTGCATGACTGGGCCAGACAGCCGGACGTGCTGTCTGCTGCTGCCTGATGTGGAGTGTGTTACTGTTACCATGCCACTGTGGTGTCTCATCCTGTGTCACCATCTCACCATCCTGCTTCCTTCATCAAAAACTACAATTAAGGGATTCAGAATGTGTACATTTGGGATTCTAATCAGTTGGTTATAATTTTGTTTTGCTCGATATTGTGATCATGATTATCAGTTAAAATCAAACTTGTAATGATGTTTGGATGTAAACCATTTCCCAACGGTTGCCAAGAGTCGGATGAGAAGATTAGTACCAGCCTCGTATCTGTCTTACCTTAGCATAAAGACTGTTGCAGGGTAAACGGCTAGCCTTGCTATTTCCAATGCTCTAAAAAGAACAGCTACCAACATCTTTGTAGCTCACTGGTTGACAGATTTTATTGAATTAAGTACAAAACCAAAGTGGCATTTGTCTCTTTAGGTTTAAAGGCAGCTGTTTGCCCCTGCTTTCAGTGGCTAAGCTAACAAGTTGTGGTCTAATAATGAGAGTGGTATCAATTCTCTGACTCTGTGCAACAAAGGGTTACTATGAATATTTTTTAATTATGGGGGAAATTGACCGTATTCATCAAGTGTGTGCATGCTGACATTGTAAACATTAAACCCTTCTTGATGGGGGACAGAGGGACTTCATTTTAACCTCGGCATTGTGTGTGTGTTTGTGTGTTCATATCATTGTTGTGTGACAGATTTGTACCCCTGCATGCCTTAGGTTTTTTAATCCTCATCTAATTTTGCTGACTACTTCAGTCTTGGATTGGATCTGAGCCTAGATGTTCATGAACCTGCTTTACCACTTCACGCTGACCTGCAACATAACTTTTGCTAATTAATTTGTGTCTATCTTCCCACAGTCATCCTCACATGCCGGAGGAGACCAAGAGCTGGTTTCACGCATGAAGAGCCTGGAGGTGGAGAACCAGACTCTGCACAAAGGTGTGTGAGTTTTGAGGTCTTTAAAACTGATTTTTTTTAAGAGGCTACAATCAATATATTTAGAGCAGTGTATCAAGTGATCAACACTTGTTATATAATGCTAAATTGAATGCATAATAGAAATGGCAGGTTTATACCTGAAGTCTACATCTGGTGAGTCAGAATAACTCAAGTAGCGCTGCAGATACCCTGGTCAAAAACACAAAAGGTTGAGTGAGGAAAACAACAGAGTTCCTGCCAATCTGTGACCAATTACTGCCAAAACTGGAAGAAAAATAAGTCAAATACAGCCGAGAACATGTACGACTTTAACTAAATGAAAGTCCTACATGTTTTATCAAATGTGACGGTGAGGAACAAGTTGTTCATGGTAAGGAACCTACAGAGAATTATCACCCGACTCTGCAGCTCCCCTAGGGGAGAGAGTCTTCTGGTCATTTGTAGCTGATTGTTTTGCTTGTTTCACTCTTGTGTTGAAAACAACTAGTAGCTCATTTCAAGGGGGCAACAAAGTACACTATCTCAGCATTATAGAACGACTAACTGGTGAACATGGTGTGGTGTGGTGTGGCAGCTAAGGAGATGGATGTTTCCCTCAGAAGTTGGTAGAGACCAAAAAGGGATCCCAGAGAGTGTGAATGCTTTACTTAACATTCACCAGGTGGCCACAAATCCAACAACCAATACATTATATTTCTCACTTTCTCAGTGCTGGATGTGCAGATGGGTGATTGTTTGCTAATAAGTCACCATGTCAGCTTAAAAGGTGATCACAAAATCCTTTTTAGCTCATCTCACCCCCAGGGAGTTATGTCAGGCCAACAACTAGGCATCTGACTGAAATGGGAGAGAGCCTTAACTTCATTTCAATGGTCACTGCATTTATAGTCACCAGTCAAATCTGATAAAACCTTCTTTTCTACTTTTAATTTGTATCTTAAGAGAAAAACAACAAGAACATACTCAAACGAGCAAGAAATGGACTCAAACAAATCCAACAGGGGTTGGGGTTGTATAAAACATTCGTTTTATACAAGTTGTTACATGTAGTGTGTTGTAGACTCGGTCCCCCCTTTTTTTGGAAGTCGGACCATTTTTCCCAGCGTTGATCCTAAGTCTTTCCTTTGTTCCTTGAGTAATGAGTCAATTTCTCCATAGAAGAAAATCTCTTCTACTATATCCAACAAGTTTGCTGCTGTAGGAGGGTCACTTTTCAACCAGTTACTGGTGACGGCCTTTTTGCCAGCCAGTATCAGGATTTTAAACAGATACATGTCCTTCTTTTGAATAATACCTTTGGGGATCAGGACTAAGTTCACTATCCGTGGGTCTTTGGGAATCTTACAAACAAAAATCTTGTCAAGAGTCTGAATAACTTTGTCCCAAAAAGGTTGTAGCTTTGTCCAGAGCCATAAAATATGTGAGTGGTTGGCATTCAGGGTTCCACACTGCCTCCAACAGGTCTGATGTGAATTTAGAAAAAGCACATCAAATTTTTCCACCCAAATTCTCTCCACCTTCTGGAGCCTGTAGATGTTTGTTGTGTTTTACACATAGAATACCAATCACTCTCTGACAAATTTAAACTGAGTTCAAGTTCCCACTTGGCTTATACATACACTGAATTGCTACCATTCTGTTTCTGTAAACTCTGGTAGTTTGGATTCAACCCTTGAGGGGGTATTTTTATATGCATCCCGATCTCTTCATTACCCTCTGCTGAGATTCTGGTTTAATTTCTGTGTTCTAAAAATGCCTGAGTTGGTATCTAAATAGATCTCCATTGGCAAGTTTAAATTTTTCTTTAAGTTTTTCAAAGGTTTTGAACCTGTTACTCTCTAGAAGTGTACAACAGCTGTTATTCCTTTTTCAATCCACTTGTTGAATGTATTATCCATTAATCCAGGTTTGAATCTAGGAGTCTGTGAGGGCCAAATTAGAAGTTTACCATCTCCTTCCAGTTTATACTTTTTAACAACTTCATACCAGGTTTTAAACGTGTCTTCCAAAATGCTACTCAGTTTACTCACTTCAGTTTGTCCTCTAATTTCTTTTCCTCCTAATTTAGTCTGAGGGTTGAAATGGAGATAGTTATAACTCAATCTGTTTCCATTTCGCTTGGTACTCTGGGGAGCACCAGTAGACAATATATCTCATTCTTGAAAATTTGGGAGTGCTAAACCACCGCGCTCCTTGTCAATTTGGAGAGTCTTAAATTTTACCCTTGGTCTTGCACCGGCCCATATGAGTCGGGATATCTGTTTATCCCATGCAGAAAATTGAGATTCTGGGATTCTGACTGGTAATGATGAGAAGGACAAAAACCTTCTTTAATAGTTTTTGAAGATTTTGCCCCAAAATAAGTCCAAAATGTTTCCCCCCCACAGGTTATACTTATAGGACACATTTTCACAACACCTCACTCGTTCCTGTGCAACAACACAATTTTCCCAATGTTTCAGGATTTGGCTGTTAAATGGCGACTGGCTTTTTGGAATGAGTTGTGGGGCGTATCATACAACTGGCATAGTTTTTATATATTTTTTCCCATTATTCTTGAAGTGGCAAGTCTCCCCCCTTGTCTCTGGTAATGTGTTAATGTTCCCTGATTGGTTACGTCAGGTTTAACTTTCCTGTTGTGTTTGCTTGTTAGTGGTGCAGGACATGAGAGCTGCCCTGCAGAAGCTGGAGTCCAGAGTGGCTGTGCTGGAAAAGACCCCTGCTGCAGCAGCTGTCCCATGTGCCAAGGTAGATCTTTGTAGTGTCTGTAATACACATGTCTAAAAGTCAACAGTCTTGTCTCTTTGGAACTGCTTGAAATCAAAGAGTCACCCACACTTTGTTCTTTTTTGTTTTTGATCATTGAAGCTTCTATCAGGTTTTGTTGTTGTTTGTATTGTCTGGTATTTATGATCATACTTGATTGAACAGTTTTGTACTAGGGAGGACTTATCATAAGCTGCTAGCTTCCTTCTTCCACAGCACAAAATCTATTAAGACTCCATAGTTGGAGGTCTTTCATTGTGTTTTAATTGTAACAAATCAAGACTATTTTCCAATCCTTTACAATTGTATTGTCCAGGCTGCTCAAGTCAAACAGGTGAAGGTGGAGGAGGAGGATGATGACGATGACGACATTGACTTGTTCGGCAGTGATGATGAAGACAGTGAGGAGGCAGCACGCATTAAGCAGGAGCGCGTGGATGCCTATGCTGCCAAGAAAGCTAAGAAACCTGCCCTCATTGCCAAATCATCCATCATCTTGGACGTGAAGCCTGTATGTACCCATCCAAAGTCTGCAAATGTGCTCTGAGAAACGTGTAGTTGTGGGAAATGTGATAAATGCATGATATATTTGGATTACCAGATTACAGTTGGGTTGGTATGATTATTAACTGATCTGTGAAAAGGTGATTAACTTCCAAAAACCAATAAAATAGTGCATCAAATAGTTTATAAAAGTAAAACAACCAAGCACGTGCAGGTCAGCTCTTGTGCATGTATTGAAAATTCTAATGCATGCTGTGTCATTGCATCTGGTTGCAAATGTATACAGACGTTTTGCTTTAAACGCATCGATCCTGCATTCTGATTTGTTATGGTTTTGTCAGATTAATGTTTCCTCCTGTGTTTGTTTAGTGGGACGACGAGACGGATATGGCAAAGCTGGAGGAGTGTGTGCGCTCGGTGCAGATGGACGGACTGCTGTGGGGAGCTTCCAAGCTGGTACCAGTGGGCTACGGCATCAAGAAGCTGCAGATCAACTGCGTAGTCGAAGATGACAAAGTCGGTACCGACATCCTGGAGGAGGAGATCACTCAGTTTGAGGACTACGTAAGTACCAAATCAATTTAGTGGGATATAACCAGGCTTTAACAGTTCCTACTGGGCCTCCATCTCAGTAACATGGAGTTTAATGGAATTTTATATGTAGTGCTCAGAGCAGTGAAAGGTTCAACAGTAACATCTCTTTACAGTATCAGTGTTAATGCATTAACAAGCACTCACATAATGAGAATAAGTGGTAACAGGTTTCTATCCTTTCCTATTTTTTCTAAGCATGTTTTTTAATATCTTAACTGTAGTGATAGACGATGCTGCTGCTTTTCCTCATCAGTGGTTAAAACTACTAATATATTCAGACTTCTGCAGGGTACTTTGTGTTAGGTTGGTCTTAGTCAAGCTTTGAATGCAGTTATTTAGAAAATGAACATGTATAAATATGTGTAATAATCCTTTTATCTAGACCTCCTGATCCATTCTCTGTAGTCTTAATGCACATGCATATGTGTGAAAGGTCTAATAGAGACTTGAATAGAGCATCGTTCTCTAGAAAAAATGTAGCTGAAGAAATCACATTTCTCTAATCCAATACCTCAAGTTCCTTATTTTCACGTGATTTAAGACCTCAGATTATTGAAGAAAGCTGACTGTCACCTGATAAGTGTAGATAAATGCAGACTTATTGTGTATAATTCAGACATCATTGAACAGATGTGATTAGAAGTAAGTTGTACTGAGGAAGTCAGCTCTAATTTCAAGGAAGATATGTTCTCATGAAGTATTTAAAAGTAGTTTTGTATTGCTGTGAGCACCACAGATAATATTACGTTCTCCTCCACTGTATTTGGCTGGAGGCAAAAGTATCTATCAACCTCGGAATTACTCAACATAAATCTTCCAAGATAAAAAGGAGAGTTCATTTCACAAAAACTTTGACATTTTAGGAAAAATGCATATTTACTTTCTAACAATAAGTTAATTCTGAAGATGGTTGTCACTAGAGTCTGTGAAGTGAGAAGCTACTACCAATTTATTTAAATACCCTAAATATGCAAAAATATTTTCACTCTTAGTTTCATTTAAGTGGTTGAACTCTTCATTTAACTCTCCACTAGAAAACAGTTATATGTATTTTTGAAAATGCTCAACAACCTTCAGTGTTGATTGGAAAAATGAACTCCTTAAATTTCAAAAGTTAAACTAACTTTTTTGTTTGTTTTTAATAAAATTGTCTTAAATATACAATGAACCTCTATTAAGAACACGTGGTATGGAAGCCCATTTCCACCAATGCAACTGCATCTAGAGCTTGTGACACTGGAGCCCCCTGAAGGCCATGGTGGTCATTTTGAAGGCTACTGTTTATTTGCCTCCCAATATGAATGAAGTCCCTTATGATCAATATAAACAGTTGGTGTGATGCTCAGTTTAGGGAAACATTCTTCAGATATTACAGAAGGAGAGAAAACAATCTGACTTGTTTAGTTGTTTCTGGCTTGAAAGAACTTGGTTTAGGTAATATTTTAGGCCATCAAAGTAAACTGCTTGCCTCATAAAGACAAAACTTTGTGTTTCCTCAGTGGACATACGAGGTGTGGCTTTTAAATAACGAGACTATTATTGTAGTTAAATTCAGAAAACGTCATTTTAATTTCTTTCCCTTTCTGCAGCTATCCTCTGTTGCATCTGGGTCTTCTACTGATCAAAGCAGTGCAGTAGGTTTTCTCAGGAGCTCCATCGTTTTGTGGTCGTATGGCGCTATCACAATGTGACTTTATTTTCTTTTCCCTGATCTCACGGGAACCCATTATGGGTTTGTTTTAGAACAAGAGATGAAAACGACAGAGCTCCTGAGACGGTTAACAGAAGAAGACCTACTGCACTGCTTTGATCAGTGGAAGACCAGAATGCAGTGGGGTGTAGATGTAGAAGGGGTATTTATTGAAGGGAAAGGAACGGAAATGATGTTTTCTTCATTAAATTCAATGAATTACAATAATAGTCTACTAATAGCCACGCCTCATTTCCACAGTACCTTCCCCTACAGGTCCGTATTTGGAAGTCATGCAGCATGAACAAGAACAACACGATGACATAAAATACACACAATATACCAGCGTCTCTAAATCTAGACAGCAGTCCTGCTTGTGCTGGCCTTCATGGTACAGCTCCTGTGGTAACACCTGGGGCAAATTTCACAGCCAGTCTGAACAGGACAAATGATGTAATAGTTACACGGCAGTAATGGCTGTCAGTTACTGAGGTTACAAAGCAGGACATCATGTTTTACAACTAAAGTAAGACATGTTTAGTGTTTATGTGGACTGTCCAGCTTATCAAATCATTCAGTTGTCATGTAGACTTATCTGTTCTATCTATTCTATCATTGTCAGGTAGCAGAATGAGGACACTGATTGAGTAGCAGCTGTTGTTTTACATGTCCTCCTAAAGTTCAGCTTAATAAGCAACTAAACAATATATTTTTAATTCCATTTGTACAGTGGAATTTAAAAATAGTATTTAGTGGCTTTTCGATGAGCATCGTTTTTAGGACCTATAAAACACAAGCAACTGCTAAGTGAAATCATCTTTCCTACAAAACGTTACAGATCAGTCAAGACATGGACAAAAACAAGTGGAGCCTTAATTTCCTTTTAAAATCAGAAACCATGGTTGTTTGAGTACGGGCTGTAACTTTATGCCCTGATAACTGCACAGTACACATAAACACTAAATAAAACTCATTTTAGTTGTAAGACATGATGGCCTGGTTTGTAAAAGACTGATTTACAGCCATTACTGCTGTGTAACCAATTCAACATCATTTTTTTGTTTTTCCTTTCACCCGATTTAGACTGGCTGCAAAATTTGGCCCCGATGGTAGCATAGGAGCTGCAGCCGGAGGCCCTGCACAAGCAGAATGAAAAAAATATTTCAAACTGTGCCAGTGAAATCTGTACCCCCCACTGTGTACATTTAGATGCTCTGGTATATTGTATGTAGTTCTTATCATAGTTTTCTGTTTAGTAAAAGATAACCTATGTTGCATGTATACAAAATATCTGTAGGACACATGACCTCCAAATGTGTACCTGTGCATCTGTCCACTGGTGGCACAAAACTTTTTTTTTTTTTAAGGTTAGGAGGTAAGTAAGCTGCTTTGATGGCTGCAAATGTTAACAAAATCAAGTTCTTTTGAGGCAGATACCAGAGGTGGCAACCTGGAAAGCCTGCAGGTGAGACAGGCCTGAGCTAGCAGCGACTGAAGCATTCTTAATGTCACAATCTGTACAGTTCCTTTTGAAAAGCAGATCATGCAAATGTAATGTCGCCCACCCCCAGCAGACAGCCTTTCAGTCAGAAGGTAGAGCTGCAATTACTTTAAGTGCAAAACTGTATTCTATGGGTTAAATTGTCCCATTTTAAAAGGTGTTTCAATCAATAGTAGTTGATGAGGTACAAAGTCAATATTTAAAAAATCTTTATTTTCATTACCGTGGTAGAAATGGTCTTTCATAATGCTCAAATAAATACATAACTTGACACATTTGTTTTTCTTCACTGCAGGTCCAGAGTGTAGACGTTGCTGCCTTCAATAAGATCTAAGCTCCACCAGCACTTCCCCACCTCCACCAAAGTGTTGCTGCTGCTGCTCCCGGCTTGTACGGTTAATAAAGCTAAGCTTTGAGCACAAACATCTGTCTCAGAACCATTACTTGTATTAGAATAGAAATATTTACAAGGTAATTTGAAAACTGCTTTTGATACAGTACACTTGTGAGTTGTGCTCACACTTAAAGTGAGCACAACTTCAAGGTAGAGCCCAGCCCTACCCAGAATCCTGGGTATACGGGCTGCGTGAACGTAGTCTTTGTTTTATGAAGTAGAACCATTGAATCAGAGACATTGTAGAAGCATAACGTTCCACCTCTGAAATCCAGATACACTCCTATTCTGCTGCCACAGGGAGCGTCGATGGCCATGCTCTCCTTGTTGTGCTGAAATGAACAGACTGTGTAGGTGCAGTCCAGGCTCCAGGATTTGGAGTTGTGTCCCAGCTTGCAGTCGCTCCCTCCTCCACTCCTGCACATGTTTTTGTAGCAGACACCGATGGAGACCCCTCCGTTTCCAGCCCACTCTACCTCCCAGTAGCAGCGTCCAGCCATGCCGGCTCTGCACAGCACCTGGGCCCAGCTGGTGAAGCGGTCCGGGTGATCCGGGTAGGGCTGTGGCTCAGAACGTGTGGTCACTCCTCGTCGCCCATCAGTGAAGCACAGATAAGAGTTGGAGGTGTTTGGGTCCAGGGTTATATCATTGTAGTCTGGATAGAGGATGTAAACATAACTAGAGATGGTTTTCTAATGAAGGATGTTAGAAAAATATCGTAAGACAAAGCTGTACTCACATTGTAGGAAATCAGCTCTCGTCTTTGGCTCTGGGTTGTATGGTATGTCAGGGTCTTTAGCTGTGAGGATGTAGGGAATGACATGTTAAATATTATGCTTCCAGCTTTGTCATTTTAAAACAAGTCTCATAAATGGGATTTTAAGTAAACATGGTTACATTTGTGACAGGCAAAAAGTTAATTTCACACTGGCTGATTCACGTTCAAAGGAAATGCTGTTAGTTGTTGCTGTTAAACTTGTTTGTAATTTAGAAAATATAAAATGTCCACACCGATAATAGTGGCTTTAACCTTAGCTAGGTTCTACAAAGCACTTTATGATGAGGACTACAATCTGGCAAACATGATGAATACAACACGATGCTGAAGATTAAACCAGTGCTTTCCAGCTTTTTTGACGTCTTACAATTGGATGGCCGTATGCACAAGTGGGCTAACCGAAATGTTGCTGTTTTGTAATAATGGCGTAAAATGGATCTTTGTGTTACCATTAAATGATTTAATCATTTTGTGACCAAACGTGGGTTAGCCCACTTGTGCATACTGCCATCCAATTAGCAGTGTGTAGTCAGGTCACATTTCAGATGTACGTCAT